>JAVJIF010024281.1:0-60717 GCA_038442645.1 Agave tequilana
ATAGTTCTTCGCGTGTGGGATGTGCTACTGTTTGAGGGAAACCGGGTCATGTTATTCCGTACAGCTCTTGCCATAATGGAGTTATATGGTACTAGTTTCTTACTTTTAATTGCTTGTATTTTTCATAACTTCCGCATAGATACCAGCAAAAGTTGCTTTGGGCATCGTCTTTTTTTTTTCGTAAGCATTATATGTTCGACTCTTTCTTCTAACTCATGAGTGCATTTTGATCTGTAGGGCCTGCATTAGTGACTACAAAGGATGCTGGAGATGCGGTTACCTTATTGCAGTCCCTTGCTGGTTCAACTTTTGACAGCAGTCAGCTTGTTTTGACAGCTTGCATGGGATATCAAGCTGTAAATGAAACCAGACTTCAGGATTTAAGGAAGAAGCACAGACCAGAAGTTTTAGCTGCCATGGAAGAGAGGACCAAAGGACTTCTTGCATGGAGGGGCTCTCAGGGTCTTGCTTCAAAGCTGTATAGTTTCAAAAATGGCCCAGGTTCACTGCTCTCAGAAACGAACCCAACAGAAGGCTCAGGTGATGCCCACCAAAATGGGGACTTGCATCTCTCAGAGTCTGACTCTACTACAAATATGGAGGGTTTTTTCAGTAATCTAATGACTGATGCTGAGTCAGATTCGGAACCTGATTGAAAGAACAGGCAATCTTCTTGTTGCTTACCTTAACTGTATTTTTACCACTTTCATTCAGTGAAGGCAATAGCAATTCAATGGTAGCAAAACTTGACTCCGTATACTTTCTAGTGAGGCAAACTTACACTTGCGATGGCATCAATGCTGGTGTCCAATTTAAGACACGTGAGAATTGGTTTGTCAACTGAAGGTTATTGATGGCATTACAGATAAATTTGTCTGAACTATGGCAGTGAAGGGTTAGTCCGTTTTTACTTAATGTTTGTGTTATGTTTGATCAAAGGGAAGTCTCTGTTGGTAACTCCATAGTGGACAAATCACTCATTGATCAAGTCATCTATCATTGCTGACAAGCATATATAAATAAAGTCAAATTTAAAAACCTTCTCATTGATTGACTACAACTAAAGCACTTGTACCAGAAGGAATAGAAAGTGCCATTGCATCAGACGTTCTGCCACAACCATTCACTACTTTTAAGACCTGAAGTTCAACAGGCAACTAAGCATACGGTGACATAGTTCATGACACTTTGTCAATCAAGTTGTGCTAGGGAGCTTTTGTAGGTTAACTTTTATGGTCTTAGTCAATGCACCTAAGTTTCACTTTCTTGAAGTATTAATTTTTATTGAAATTATTTCACATCAACCATCTTTGACATATTCTAAGCTTATGATGTCTGGTTTCTAGTTTTGAAGATGATGAATTTCTTGTTTCTGGTTTTGTGGAATATCTGGAACTGTAATAAATCTCTTGGAACACATAACGTCATTATTCCAAAGTTAACTCTTATAAGCATTGCCAAGACTGAATTTCCAGGTTCCGTGTTTGAATTAATTATCTTAATTCATAAGTGTATACCACTCAACCCTGGCACAATTTCTATCCACCATTATGTGACCTGGCAAAACTTTCTGCAACTTGACTAGGATGTTAGCTGCATGTACTATCAATTTCTTTCAAATAACAGTAATGTAGGACTGACAATAGAACAACTAGTAGGATACCATTAATGTCGATGACATTAAGGATAAGGGGCCAGAGACAATGATTCCAAGGGATGCCACCAGCTCACTGCATTAAGGGACACCATGGGTAATATTTCACTTTCATCAGCAGATTGTTATATCTGAGAAGGATAATCCTTATTTCTGACTTGATGGTCACTAGGAAAGAAACACTCTGCTCATGTTCCTCATAGTTTTAAATGTCCTACTTCAGTATTAGATATATTCTCTTGGCACCGAAATGACAGGGATTTGAGGTCAAGTTGATGTTCAACACGACTATGTTACCTAATTGAAGACTCACAATCACAATACTTCTTCACACTTCTAGAATCAGATGTCCTATGTAGTAATATAACTTTTTTTGGACACTGAATTTGCAAGGATTTGGGTCATTCTGTTTACCACCACACTGTTTTCCCTAATAGAAGACTGAAATTACATTAAATGGCCCTTGGTTTTTCTACGGTACCAAGATCATGCCAAAGATTGTGACATCAGATCGCGAAGTGTGTTTTCCAAATGCAACTTCTGTGTAGAGCTTCTTACAACTCATTCGTATCATGAATGCAAGGCTAATATTTTTGGGATCTTGCATGGAATGATGCTAACAACAAAAACAGAAACAACCCAACAATTTGCTGGGTGGGTGCAGCATTATCTATCTCAGAAGGCAATTTATATAGAACGAACTTCTACTGTTATGTTTTCTCATTTACTGTTTCTTTGATAGATTTTTAATATTTTTCATGACCAAAGTCCCTTAGCAAAGAATTGAACTCCATTATTGGTTCAATGCTCTTGATGGCTAAGGAAGGATCAGACAGCTTGGATGTGATTAATGATTGGTGTTTTTTCTTTTGTCTTTCTCTCTGTTTAAAATTCAGGTGACATGGTTGAAGGTTGACTTATGCAGATTGCTGGAGGAGAAAAGATCAGCCATTCTCAGGTTTGTCATTAATGAAACTAGTAAAAATTATCTTAAGGGGACCAGTATCTGCTTCCTAGATAGTCTAGAAAAGAGTACATATGCTCCTTCATATGAAATTATTATGTTGCATTAGATCCTTCCACGTGCACACAGAGGTGAGTGAAGGTGGAAAAGAGATTTTCTATAGCAAATTATATTTGACTCTCTGGAAGAAATGAATCCAAAGAGTGAAATATACGACACTCCCAAATTGGTTGCAGTTTACATTGCATTGGAAAATCTATTTGAGACATGGATGCCTCATGCTTATATGAGGCTGAGTCTCATATTTTCTTTCTGCTTAAATGAAGGATTCTGTTACTATGTGGTTATTCAGATTTGCTTTACTTTGTATGCCTGCATATGTGTGCATATTTGTGTGATGTTGCTTATGCATCATGAGCTTTGGAGTATAATAAATTTTCCCAAAAACAAGGCTACCTATTAAAAGCATTTCCATCCTCTTGAGTGTGCTGAATTTTGGACTCATCTTACAGCCATCTAAGTTCAAGTTGCTGTTATGTTTTTCTTTTACCCCAGAGCTGAAGAGCTGGAGACAGCATTGATGGAGATGGTCAAGCAGGATAATAGACGCCAATTGAGTGCCAAGGTATATCTGCAATCTCGATCATACTTACATTGCCAATAATTTTTGTTTTACAACATGGCTTCTGTTTTTCCAAACTATCCTGGATGCATGTTTAAGCACAATCAATTTGAACCGCATCTGTCGATGGCCAGCCAATGTAACATCTGGGTAAAACCCTATTTTTAAGCTTTAAAACATACTCTGAAGATCCTGAAGTTCTACATAGTTTCTTCTTGCATTCAAAATTATTTAATTAACATAAAGTTACTGTTTTCCCGAGGGATCTTCAAGCTCAGAGTAATTTCAAATTGACACTATTTCCTTCATTTGGGATGATCCGGAGGGATTTTATGTTGGATTCCTTTTGCCTCTTCTGCATTCTTGCTCTTTCCACTTTTGTCAATGTGTCAGAAAATCGCAATGGTCTACCTAAAAATTGAGATTAAGACTATAGTTAAACAGAATGTGGGATAAGCTTGTTTCTGCTGGACATATAAGTAGGACTAAGTTTCAAACCTCGCATATGCCTAGTAAGGAATTTCCATCATAGTGATATTCCTTGTCATCTCACTGGTTCTCCTGCCTCAAGTCTTAATAAAAACTGGTAGTATTGGCATGATTGAATCTTCCTATGTTCAAAAACAAAATACATCCCCATAGATTTAGACCTGGAGCAATTGCAGTTTGTGTTTGACAAGTCGTCTCATTTCCTTACTTCTTCATTCTTCGTCAATGACTAGCGTAAAGCTAGGAAACGTAAACTAACACACACACACACACACACACACACACACACACACACACACACACACACCCACCCCAAGTCTTCAATTTTCTTTGTCAATGACTAGAGATAAAAGCTAGGAAAGGTGAACTAACACACCAAGTCTTCAAATTTCTGTCCCCTGCCTGCTTCAACCTAGATTAATTCATTAATAGCTCTTACAACTCTCTAGCACCACTCTCTGCGCACGATTATTACTGGTTGTTTTCAACATTGGTATTGTATGTGATGCTGTTATGCAAGTGCAAATATCAGTTGTTACACATTCCTTAAAGAACACGGTTTTTCCCTCTCACTCTTTCATCCTATGAATACATCCAAAGCTACCTTGGCAGGTTGTAACACCATTGTCCACTCTCTTTTGATGTATCTCCACAGATATGATCCAGTCAATGTCTTATCCTTGCTATTTCTCCCTATGTGTTCACTTTTGCATAGTTCACATTCACCCCAATGACTTGTGGAGATAGTTGTTGAATCCTGTAACTTTTGATCGAAGTGATGACTATACAAAATGCAGTATATGGACAGAAATTTATCTCCCCACAATCAAGACCTGAAACGCCAACTTACTTACAGGTTGCTGGAAAATCCACGAGGTACACTTCATTTTGATGTTGTAGAACTGAAATGCTGTCTATCTTGCAGCAGCGAAACATGCACTTAATTCTCTGCCCTATAGGATATTTTTCATATTGTACTACTGAGTTAAAAGTGTCATCCAACTTGTGTCCCCTCTTTCTAGAGAAGTGCTTGGTATTTGGCTTTGTTGTTGTTGGGAGCTTATCACCTATACAGAATGTAAGGGTGACTCGACCTGATAACATGACCTGAAACCGAACCGGAATTAACAGGTTTTGGTCAGGTGTAATTAGGTGTAGATCATTATCAAGTTTGACCCGGATGACACGGTTAATAAGTAGGTTGGGCTGCGTCTGGGATCTACCAGTTATATCAATCTAAAATAAATGTATATAGTGTAATAGCTTTAACAAAGAGAACTGATGGCTCTTTTGGGTAATGCATGCAGAAAACTTATGCTAACATCTTTTTTTGGAAATTCTAGAGCCTGATCTGATCTGGTAATTTATGTAAAGTCAGACCCTACCTGCCCTTACAAAAGAAGGCTCCCAGGTCGGGTCCAGGAGCCCCAAATATTTACGGGTCAGGTTCAGGTCAAATCTCTTGATCCATTAAATAATCTTGATCCATTAAATAAACTGAGTGAGTTTGCATCAATCATAACAGAATGAACAGGAAATCATTAGAAAACTTTTTAATTTCTCTACAGAAGTCTGTGCCATCAAACTTGTACATTTCAGTCCTTAATTGTTCTCAGACATCTTTTTCTTGAATTTCCATTGTTCATCTGATAGGTGGAGCAATTAGAGCAAGAGGTGTCAGAGTTACAGCAAGCTCTTAAAGACAAGCAGGAACAAGAGCATGCCATGCTTCAGGTGTCCTTTTGCTTGAATTTGTCAACGTTTATAGTTTTAGTCTATCTTGATGCTCCATACAAGTAAATAAATTGAGAAACTTCTTTCACTATCATAGGTTTTGATGCGGGTGGAACAAGAACAGAAAGTGACTGAAGATGCTAGAATATTTGCTGAGCAAGAAGCTGTTGCCCAGAAATATGCTTCTCATGTGCTGCAGGTTCTTTCTCATCTTTGATCTGTTACACATTATTATTTTTGTATATTGCCATTTGCTTCTGTAGATTGTGCCTATTAGAGACTAAGGCTCACAATCTGAAATTGTTTTTGTGGGGTGGAACTCAGCAATGCAACATACTCAACCTACTGTCTACGAATGTTAGATGGGAAATGTCTGACAAACGTTAACTTACAACACAACAGAAGATTGGTATTTCTAGGATGTTCAGCAATTTGATAGAGTTCACAGAACTTGGTGTGCTTTTAATGTTGCTAAATCAGAAATATTACGTCCAGCATGTTAAGATACAAGATTAACATTAGTCCTTTTAGCATTTGTTACAAAATTCAACCAAGCAATACCTTTCAGCGAAATTGACTAGAATCTAGACACCTTGGAAAAAAAGCTTTTGGTTCAATTGTCGATTAGGCAGTAAAAAAAACCACATGGTTGTTAACTTATTGGGAGATGGGTGCTAAAGGCTTCACGGCACGGTTACAACCGATGAAAGAATTAAGGTATTAATCTGAAATCTCAAGTTGTTTTACTAAAGGCTTGAAAGCAATTCAAAGTGGAGATTGTTAAGATTTTGCCTTATTTTCAAGAGGAGATGATGGTTCAAGAAAATCCAATTGAGTTGGAGAAGACGATGGCTTGTAGCAGAAGAAACAAATCAAGGTGAAACAATTTCTTTTCAGGCAATTGCGAGTTTCCTTATTCTGTTAGGATACGAATTGGATTAAATTCCTATTCAATGAAGATTTATTTTTAAATATTAAAGGGTGTAGAATTCTTCTAGATCAAGGAGATCAACTCCTAAAGGATTGATCAAGATTCTTCAACCATCCAGAGGGTAAGATCATCTCATACTCTAAATAGGAGTTGTATTGTAAAATCATGTAAATAAAGGTTGTAATCAAGCATTGTAATTGCCCCAATCATGTAAATAAAGGGAGAGGGAGATAGTAGAGAGAGGAGAGGGAGAGAGACGAGAGGGAGGGAGAGATCGTGTGATCTCACCCGATCTCTCTCCTTTGTCCTTTTCTTTTTTTTAATTTTTGGGTTTTTTATATTTATCCCCTCAAATTTTTTATATTTCTGAATTTACTCAAATCATCATATTTTCTCAATTACCCCCTCAAAATAAATTTGTTTTGGACATGTGATACATGAATTTTGATGTCTACATTTTTTTCGATTTATCATGATTTTTTCATAATTTATTGAGCTTTCTATGTAGCGTTTTGCGCGTATCGTCCGAGTCCGATCCGAGTCGTCGAGACCGATCCGTTTCGGTGCCGGCCGAGACCGCGGCTTTGAAACATGATAGTCATACAAAACAAAGTAGTCATAATATCCTGAAATTAAATTATGCCCTAATCATCTCATCTATTATGACTAAATCATCCTCATCCAAGATGTACTCAGCATCCTTCAGGTTGATAGCATCCCCGGTCTCATCCACATCATCAACGATGAATCCTTTTCCTTTGTTCACGGAAGAACTATCAACCCTTTGTTTCTTTTCTCTAAACTCATTATCAACCACAATGCTAGTAATTTCATTACTAAGTGCGGAGACATCTAGAAATTCTGTGTCCTCATTATCTTCCCTTGCCTCATCTAGCCATGCAAAATCATATGTAAGATATGATTCTTCAGTCTCTACAAGCCATTCATCATCGCTAGCCGGCTCCTCAATCAAAATCAGATCAATATGCAATCGTCTCCTACGAATATTCTTCTCTCAAAGCTTGATGTTATACATAACATAAACGAGAGATTGCAGATATAATTGCTCCAAGCGGCATCTTTTCTTTGAATAGACTTTCAACAAATAAGTGTATTTATTAAAAATAAGTCATTTTTATCTATTAATTTGAAAGTGTAGATAATGTGAGTTACGAACGTTAAGTTATTTTCGTAATGTAACGCTCGTAACACTCCAAAAAAATGCTCGTTACTGGGAACTACATTTTTTGCGAGTGTTATATAACGGCCAGGTGCCATAACGTTCTGTAACACGTTATAACGCCTTACATAACACTTTTTTTAATACATTGCAATTTACCTGGAAGCTATCTGAAGAGTTACTGGTAAAGTTTTTGGATGGCATTGTATCTTTGTTTTGAACTTCATGTAGAACTTGATATTAGGTTCTTTGCCCTCTGGATACATGCCTTCTTTGGTGGGAAATGCATTACTAGATTCTCATGCTTGCCTATGAATTACGGGCTTGTTTGGTGGGAAAATGCTTTACTAGATTCTCATGCTTGCTATGAAATAAGTACTTGGCCTTACCCGCTTGTGTTTCGTTTCACATTTTTACTGGTATGACTTGACAAAATTGTCCCTCACATTACTCTTTCTCTAAAGGGTTCGTTTTCAAGATGACAAGAACTGTTGACTATTATCTTCAACATTCTTACTGCTAGCTATCAACTGACCATCACTGTCTTTCTGTGCTAGGTTTTTTTCTATTGATTTAGAATTTTCAGAACCTATTAAATGTGTCAAAGACCTCTACTAGCAATTTCAACTCCCAAAATAGCAGTAAATTTGTCATCACAAATAGCATCTCTGCTCTGGAACAATTGCAACTCTTGAATCTGTTAGAAGGTAACTATGACTTTGTTTAGTCAATAGAGAAAAACCTGGTTGCTACTAATAAAATATTGGTTTTATCTCTTGTTGCTGTCTGCCAGCTTAAGATTTCTGAATTGATTGTTTTTGTATGCTTGCTGTATGTATTTATCACACCTTACCAGATGTGTGCAGGAAAAGTATGAAGAAGCCATGTCTTTATTCGCACAAATGGAGAAGAGGGCAATTATGGCAGAAACTATGTTGGAAGCTACGCTACAGTATCAGTCTAGCCAAGTCAAGGCACAATCTCCAAGGTATCACGTTAGCTGTTTGCCTTCATACCTACTATTTCAGACATTCTTAGATCTCTTGTAGATTGACCTTGGTCTTGGTCCCAGTTGTTACTGGCTTACATTTATTGTTTCATCAGTTCTCAATATGCATAATAATTTATTCAAATTTTAAACATGAATTTTTTTTTCCCTTTTTTTTTTCCAAACATCAATTCCTTTCACCATCATCATATGCAAAAGAACATCTGTGTTTACTGCTCTTATTGTGTTGTGTGTTTGATCTACTCCCTCCCATGACCTTTACTGGTGTGTTTGATGTACTCCCTCTCATGCTTGGTTATAATTTCTTCTTCTTCTTCTTTTTTTTATAGAACCCCATCCGCAGATAATCTGCCTCCACGACTGAATCAGGATTCATCTCAAGATTTCCCTACCAGAAAAATGGGCTTGCTTTCCAGGCCATTTGGACTTGGTTGGCGTGACAAGAACAAGGTATGCATGCCTCGTATTTATCAATTATCTAGTTTCTCAAATTGGCAATAAAACCTGAAAATATATATATATATATATATATATATATATATATATATATATATATATATATATATAATATATATATATATTTGAGAAAATAGGATGGAGCTAATGCTCCAGCTATAATCTATATTACTAATATAATAGAGATAAAAGTTCATACATAACTGAATTCCCAGTCTACCAATACTAAAAACACTAAGCAACCTCCTAGGAAAGTCTCTGGAACCAATAAAACAACAAAAGACCAATCTCCATCAAACCATCTCCAGAAGCAAAAACCAGCTAACCCCCGTCCACCACAAAAGAAGTTAAATGGTACAAAATAACAACATATCTAACCACAAGCATCAACACCAGGAACAAAATTCTGATCATTACTCCCAACAGAGACAGCAACTAGCATCAGAGAAGCCACAGAATCCACTCTATCACCATCTGAAGAAGCAGAAGAAGAGTTTATTGGATCAACACCAGCAGTTTTCAATTTTTTTTCGAGCACAAGTGATCATAGATAAATCCACTTTTAGAGGAATAGCCAAAGTACCTGCCCATAAATCCACAAAAAGAACAAAATAAAGATAAAATAGAATTATTTTTAAGATTAAAAATTCTTTCATTCCATTCTTTCCATATCGCCCAAATGTAAGCCATCATAATCATATTCTAAATAACTCTGTATCTCTTTTGAGCTCTTTTTCTTCTCTAGCCAGTCCACCAAGACCCAAGAGATCCAAGTAAGCCCCTAATCTTCAAAGCAGATAAAAAGAACTCCCAAATCAGTTTGAGAGAAGGATGAAGAACCTAGAATCTATTATCCAATTGACATGATATTATAGTTTTGCTATGATGCCATTCAGATTGTGTTTGAATCTAACACAACTGATGTGAAACATGTCCGGTTATGGGAAATCAGTGATAAAATTACTAAACTACACTTCACCAATAAGCTATGATGTCGGGTTGGAAGGATTAAACTGATAACGCTAATAGATGGGTTTAAACAAAAGAAGTACGCACATGCTAAACAATTTCAGTCCTAAACAAATTAAGATATGATGTATGTCATGCAAGCAAAGTTTTACGATCAATATTAAGACTAATAGATGAACAATATGTAGATACACACAATCACACTAATTTAAGTGGACAATAGTAAAGTAGATAAAAACTGAGAGATCTATATCAAGACTCTAAAGACTCTATAGTAACTATCATGCTAAAAGAAACTCACCTACTAATGATCATGTTTGACCTTAGTGTCCTTATTTTGCGGTGGTGCATAGAGCTACTTCCCACGATTTTAACTCGAAAACGCCTCGATTCGAACTCCGAAAGGCTGAGAAATGACTCGAAAAACCAAACCCGATCTTTAAACGGGTCTGCAACTGTAGTTGTGGGTCGGATCTATGCTGTCGGTGGGGTTTGAGTTGCTACAGAAATCGAATCTGGGTCTGGACTGTTGGTGGAGCGGGCTCGGCTTGTGGCAGATCGGTTGGGTTCTGGTTGTTGGGTCGGATTCACGACTTGAACTAGAGTTAGACTCAGATTGCTGCTGATGAGGAAGTCGAGGGTGGTTGCACGCTAAAGTGAAGGGAAGATGAGGAGGCTGCTACTGCAAGGGAGGTGGCGTCTGCGGGATGACGGCACGGGAAGGGAGAGGGTAGAGGTGGAGGCTGCAGCTGGGCTGCAAGCGAGAGAGGAGGCAACCACAAGAAGGATAGGGGGTGGAGGCTGCGATGGCGGTTGCAGACAACGGCTAGGTGGTTGGAGAGGCGCGGTGGGAGAAGGATGAGGAGAAGGTGGCAAGGGGTCTGGCAGCGGCGGTTGTGCGAGGAGAAGAAGAGAGGTCCGTTGAGGGCGGCAGCTGGCTAGTCGACAACAGTGGTGGGTGGCAACAACGACGACGACACAAGGGCAGAGTGAAGAGGAGGTGGCGGGCTGCTGTTGCGGGAAGGAGAGGGAAAGAGGGTTTGTAGTAGGGTTGCGGTTAGGGTTTGGAGTAATAGAGAAGATGAACAATAGTTGTTTTCTATTTTTTTGAGATTTTTGGGGCGATTTTTTTGAGGAATTTTTGAACTAGGGTTTTGGTGAGGGAGGGAGGAGATTGTGAGAGGGATAGGCTAGTTTAGTGTTCACCCTCCTAAACTAAGGCTAGTTAGGGTTTCACACTCATAGACTAAGGTTCTTTAGGGTTTCACTCCTAAAGGGATTTTGAAAGAGATAATCGCTCACAATAATTTTATCAAAATAATTCAGCATTTTCTTACTTTATTAATTGGTGAAAGAGCCTCTATATAGGCTTAACAAAATCCAAATGCAACCTTCCAATCCATGTGAGACTAAACTACTACAAAAGAGAACAAATTTCCTATCCATGTGGGATTGAACAACTAAACAAAAACAAATAAAGTCTAGCTTAAATAAAATAAAGTTTACATTAGTCCCAAATCAATCAATTGAATCACATGATGCGACGCGCTTCTCCAACGATGATATACGTGCCAAGGACGTGGCTGGATGTCCGCATCAACAACTCATTGGAAACAGAGAGTTCAGAGCAATCCAGATGAATAGAAAATTTTATATAACCAATTTCCCTCCTATCCATGGAATATCCTATAGATGGTTATGAGTTCAGGGGGTTCATATTTCTTCTTTAAACTGGAGACTAAATAGGTACTAGGACGTCAAAGGTTTTGTGGTTTTGACTAGTTTCAGGATTGCCTGAACTAAAATATAAGGTGTGGCAGTATATAACTGCATTTCCCCTTAAATTGTGAAAAAGCTCTACGATCAGATCTTTTTGCTAAAGACTTCACTCAGATATTTGACTATGACCACTTAAAATTGTTAATTCTTTTGCTAATGTCGATAATAGAAAATCATTGCAACCAGAATTGGTGAACTATGGTCCTCATTGAAACGTAGTTTTACATTTACCTAGGAAAGTGCATATTTTTGCTTTATTAGGTAAAATTAATATATTGATCCAGAGAAAGTCATGTAGTTTGGCTCTCAACGTCAGAAGGTTATTGTTGAGTATGGTTGCACAAGGAATCGGTGTGGACACCACGGAGTGTCTGGCTAAGATGGAAAAGGAACCTTCCAGGACAGATTTGCCTTGTTATAGACGTAGAACTTGTTTGGAGTCTTCTTTCCTATTAAAATGGGGGTCTTCTCTGGAGCAGGACTTGTAGAAAATAAAGCTCCGCAGGAAGATTTATTTAGTGTTGGTAACTGTCAACCTAATATCGAACTTCTAGGGTTCGTTGCCAAATTCCTGGGCAAGGCGACTGTTAACAGATTTTACTTGACAAAACATGATAATATAATTGTTAAAAGTGCCCAGTGGTTCCTTCCTTTCTTCAGTAGTTGATGTTATGCTTTCATATGCATTTGATCCCATTTCACCAAAATGCAGGCGAAACCGAGCAACAACGTTGAAGAATCTGTCGAAGAGAAGACCACCATTGGTGGGGCGCAGGAGGAACCACAAGCTCTGCCCCCCAATGTTATGAACGGGCACCAGTTGGAGAAATAGGAGTTTTGATAGCGATACAGGAGTATATCAAACTCACAACTATGATACTCATCACAGAAGACGTGCCGAGTTCGATTCCTGTCAATGCCAGCGACCCCCATGAGATCACAGCAAGACCAAACCTGGGTGTTCGATCAGCCACGCACGTCTGCTGCATCGCCACTTCCAAATTTGATGAGAGCTACATGTGCACTGTGTTCGCTGTATTCGTTGTAATCTAGTCATATAAACAATATATAAGCTGATAGTCATTGTTTGATTGGATATTAATAGATAATTGTTTTTTGAGAGAAGAGGCGAATAAGAATGTGTTGCCTAGGTCAAAGTTTGCTCATATATTATGCCATCTTCTTCGTTTCGTTATCAAAGCTGTTGTTTTATGTTCGCTGTTTCGATCTCAGCGAGAACACAAATATTTTTCTCTAAATATCGTAAATAATTGATCGAAGACAAGTAACGCTCTTCAACACTTGCATTAACAATAACAGCGATATCGGCATTTGCAATTCAAATAACTGTAAAAATGAAGTTTATCATATATCAAAAGATTTAACAAGCAAAACTCAAAGAAAACAGTCCACATTCCCTCCCTCTCGATAACTCACATTCTAAAAACAAAATGAATCGCAGCAGCGAACGCTGTCCAACAAATGCCTATAAACACAAGGGGGCTCGACACTCGCATGCACAACAAAACCAAAAAAGAAGAGCCAGCCTCACTCTCTTCTTCTCAACCAATGCAGACCTGCTACCCGAAACCTGATCAAAATTCGACATAGCAGGCACCCTAACATAATAAACATAACAGCATATCGTTCCCTTAGTTTTTACTCCGAGCTGGACAGTCTTGATCCACCGCCGGCTGGTTTCTTGCCGCTGCCGTCGTCTTTTCTTGATCGGGGAGCGCCGGGCGCGGGCTGATGGGGGGAAGCGTGGTGAGGCGGCTGGGGTTCAGGGGGTTTGTAGTTCTGGGAGGCGAGGTAGGCGAGCGCGGTGACAACATCAGCTATTTGGGGCCTCATTGTGGGTTGCTCCTGGACACACATTGCCGCGACAGCAAGTGCTTGGTACAAACCCCGGATAGGGTGGTGGCCTTGGAGCATCGGATCCGCCATCTGTGGGAACTTCTTCCTGTCTTTGAACAACGGCCGAGCCTGCAACCAAACATGAATGTGGAAATACTACAAAAGGAAATAAACCGGCAATCGACTACATTGTTACATGATAAAGAAGCATAATGGATGAATCTGTAACCGAGAAGAACTTAGCGACACATACATTAACCACGAAACAATCAAACCCACATTTGCGTAATCAACTGTAACAAAATCTTTGTGCACCATACAGTTCTATCTTTGATGTCAGGAATGCATATCCATCTTAGCTGTTTCATGAATTACCATTTTTAGTCTTCTTATCAACAAAGTTCCTTGTCACCACTGATCCAACTTAATATCTATGCACTGCAATACTCGACTTCTTAAGCTATACCTAGAGCTAAATTGCTACTAGGCCTAAAATTGGAAAAATGTTGGAGATGGCCAGAGTTGGGCAAACTCGATCCACCATGCATATCTACTTGCACTTTCAACAATAGACGGAATTTATTAGGAAAATAAAAGTCACGCAAGCTTCAGTAGCTCAGCGGAGAGCATAAAGACCAAACAAAGCATATTGAGCAACAGCTGGAGATATACCAAATTCATATCAGATAATCTTGAGCTTGAGATCTGAAACTCGCTAATCAGTAACTCTCAATAATACTTGGGAGGAAAGCGAGGGGAAGGGCATGGCATGTGGCTAACAACAAATACCATAGGAGATAATTGATGTATAGCATTGTCAACACGTCCAATGTAAGTAGAAATCTTGAGCAGTAAACATACACAAAATCGAACAAGAAAAGAAGCAAGAGCTGATAAACTACAGAATAAGCTGCAATAAGGAGAAAAACTCTTACCCATGCAACAAGATTTTGCTCTCCTGCAGCTCTTGAATTGTCAATAGCCCTCTTTCCAGTAATTATCTCTAGAAGAACAACTCCAAAGCTATAAATATCTGATTTAATTGTCAATTGTCCAGTCATTGCATACTCAGGCGCACAGTATCCGTAAGTGCCCATCACTCTAGTTGATACATGAGTCTTATCACCAACTGGCCCAAGCTTTGCCAGACCAAAATCAGATAACTTCGCATGATATCCTTCTCCCAGCAAGATGTTAGAGCACTTTAAATCACGGTATATAACTGGAGGATTGGCTTTGTCATGCAAATACTCTAACCCCTTGGCAGCACCAGCAGCTATTTTCATCCTTGTATTCCAGTCAAGCCGTTTCCTATCCGGGGCAAGACCTGTTGCAACCAAAGAAATAAGAGAATTACCTATAATTCCTTGAAATTAGTTATACATGTCCTAAGACAGAAATGCGATTTACAAGGAAAAAAATGCATGTTTGCTAATACAATGTGATGCATTACATACCGAAAAGATGGTCTTCCAGTGATCCTAGTGGCATATACTCATATACCAAAAGTCTTTGATCGCCATCAGCACAATATCCGATTAAGTTGACAAGGTTTGGGTGATGAAGTAGACTTAACATCAGTACCTCAACAAGAAACTCTCTGTTTCCTTGGAAACCATTAAGATCAAGCTGCTTTATGGCTACAACCTATCAAGAGAATAATTTAATGTGTCACCAGCTGAATACAAGTGGCAGAGTTGCAACATACAAAGTCTTTGTGTCTCAATCTTAAGCAAATTACATAAACCACATGGCACATAATTAATGCATACGTCTCATCGTCTAATTTCAGAAAAAGAGACCTCTTTTGAGCCATCACAGGAAAAAAAAAAAAGAAAGAAATAGAAACACAGTAAACATCTCAAATCACCAGTTATAAAACTAATAATCATCAATATTCACTTGAACCATTAAAAAAAAAAAAAAAAAACCAAACAGAATGGTGAAGAAAATAAAAGATTGTGTTACAATACTCATAGTAGGTGATGTAGAAGAGATCATTTTGGTACTAAGTAAAGTGGTATGACCAAGGACATTATATTCATCGAAAAGACTAAAATGTAATAAGTGACTAAGTTCATCTTTAGAATTTTATAATAATTGACGAAAGTCTAAATCTACAGTAATTGATAGGAATATAATAATTTGAGAGCTCACTAAAACCCATGAGGAAAGAAATGATACTAAACAGAAACAGACCTGCTTGATACTCTCTAAAGATCCTTTATAAACTCGACCGAATCCTCCTTCTCCCAACAGACAATCAGCTCTAAAATTCTTGGTTGCAGCAGCCAATTCGCGAAATGTAAATATCTGAGCAGTAGGGTGTTCAGATCCAGTACTTAATAGCCCTTTCTTTCGATCTATTGATTCCCGCTTCTTAACATCTAATGCTTGATCCAACTTTGGCTTCTCTGCTTTAAAAAAAAAGAAAAGAAATCACAGTCAAATTCAGAACTTTTCTAAGCCCAAGATTGCAATGTCAATTAAAAGCTAAAGAAAGATTCAAGTCCATATCCATGATTAAAGAAATGGTAACTATATCAGTATCTGATATATAAGGTAAAAATTGAATAAAGTTCAGAAACAAAATTTCAATAAACTCATACACCATGCAGTGATCAAGTGAATGTGAATGAGGAACTAGCATAGCATAAAACTAATAGCAATTTTAGCGGACTGAGATAAAAGGCAACCCATCTGGCAACAATTCCTATCCAGCGAAATATTCAATGTATTTGCAAGCCTTTTCAAATCATTTCTTGCAGCCTATGTTAGTTTTGATTGTCCTTGCCCTTTAATAATCCTTTCAACACAAAAATTTCATCTCTCTCTTATTGGGCCCCTCTTTGTTCTTAGTGCTACATCTCCCATCTCAACCAATTTTACATAAACTCATCAGTTTACATGAAAAAGGTGCAGCTTTTTCAATCCTTTAACAGAGAACAGAACCCAAACTGCAATATAATTCCTATATGCAATATTTGTCCACCTGCGCAATGAATCTATTTACAAATAAAAGGAAGATAATATAATTTTCTTCATATTCTTATTAAAAATTGCCAATCAAACAAACCCAGATGATGAAAAGCCTCAGGTACCATGTAAAAGTCCAATCTTTGATTAAGAGCCCAAAATGATTGTGATCAAATAATCTCGATATCAAGCAGATGGGTTGGCAAGATCCTACCTTTAAGCTCAAATCCTAAACATCCAGCCCAAACCTAAAGACCCAAAAGAGCTCTACGAGAAGAAATCATCAGAGGCAAGGATTCTGAGAGAACCCAAATGGGTGATGAAAAAGCTGTGCAATTTGTGAAGGGTTGGAATACCTGAGCTAGCTTTGATATGATCCTCCTTCTGTTTAGCTTTTTTGATGGATTTTGCAGCGCAGGGACAACAAGCCATTGCCTTCAAGAGAGAGCAGAGAGAGAGAGAGAGAGAGAGAGAGGCAAACGAATGCTACAAAAAATGAGAAGAAAAACTGGGTCAGTGTTTTTGTTGAGAAGTAATTAATCACTGATGGATGTGTGGTACACTTGTTTGAACCTGATAATTTTCTCACAAATTAAAAAAATAGTTTATGAATATTTTATATTATTTAATTTTTATTTAGCTTGCCTTTTGAACTTATTGCATGATTTGTTTTATATTGCCAGAAAACATTAAAAAGGGATAATTACTATTTTCACCCACTATCTTTGAAGAGAGTTGAGGTGGTTAGGTTAGTTGATAGACAACAAAAGTGCACCAGAATGCCATTGGACAAGTTCAACTTTTGAGTTGAGCTCAAGCCATTTATTTAATTAAAACCATCCTCTCTTTCAATTACTTTCTCTTCTTTCCTTTTTTTTTTTTCGCTTAATGATCAATTAGGATTGTAATTTAATTTTACTTTTTGTTAACAAAAATAAAACTGGCAAAAAATCCAATCAAATTAAGTCCCTTTCGGCGTAATAACAACAATAACAGTAGTAATAAAAGTTTTTTTTTACCGTCTTTAAAATATTTTTACCAAGTTGTAAACGAGTGGAATATATGAATTGTGCGAAGTCACAAGTTTGAGTCTTTATGCAAAAAAGAGATTGAAAAATTTAAGTCTCTCAGAAGTATAAATTCAACACCTCCAATTTCTCTCTTATCAAAAAGAAAAAGGTTTTAGTAAGTTTTTTACTTCCATAAATTTCATGCTAAAGTATAAAAAATGAGTAAGGTAGATCAAAAGTTAAAATTTTTTAATTAATTAAAGCCCATTTGGAGTCTAAATTTGTAATTAAGGCTCTTAAACTTGAGTTATCTATTAGTACTGTCACTGAATCTAAACTTTTTTATTACTCAATGATAAACTTGGAAGTTGATTAATCCCTTTATAAAATACAAAACAATACTAATGATAAAAGAGTGTATATTATAGAACAAACACTTGCCTTTGCTTGACCTAAACCCTTTATAAAATCACAGGACAATAAACAAAATTAGTTACACAACTAATCAATGATTATGAGACAATCTTAATACTTTGTTAGCAACCAAATCATACCAACCTCCCAATTTATGCAGCCAACACAACACAACAATTCTACAAGTAACCACATTTCTGTCCCATTTTTTTTTGTTTCTTGTCTCAATTTCTTTAGTTTTATAGCTCTCACTTCCAACATACAATTTTAAACAAATTATTTTTTGGTCTGTTTTTGGAAATGGAAGCCAAATACACAATAGAAACTACTGTAATTGGATTTTTTTTCTTCCCCTTTTCATTTCTGAACATTATAGGAAAAATAAGTAAATGAATCTATAAATTGATGCAAAATTTCAATAAATGTTATAGTCAAGTTGATCACAACAAATACTGTGATTTTTTTGCTAGCAAAATTGGACTACATTCTTTTCTGATCATTAAGTTTTTTAGGGATTGGAGTGGATTATGCATGCAATGATCTCTGTTAGTTTTCCACCAGTGATCATTCTATATCTTCATACAATAATTATTTTTTCTTACCTCTTTTTAAGGTTAGTTTCACACAATTAAAAGCTAATTATTGTTTCTTCACATTCAACAAAGTTTCTCTTCAGATGGATTTGATGGATTTGATTTATGTGACCTCTTGAATACTGTTGTAAGTAATAAATCTTACTCAAACAATTCCTCTTAGATATGATTGTAGCAAATAATAGTAAATATGTGCATGTTAAGGTTTAATAAAAATTCATCACATTTCAACCCATATTTTATAAGAAAATTTGCATTATATCTACAAAATTTCTTCATATGATAATTATTTCATGCAATAAATAATATTAGATTATTGAAAACCGAGCTAAATGGTTCTGAATTAAAGAGCAAAGCACACTGAACTAACAAATAGGAAAAAAAAAACAAATGTAAGTACTTCATTCAAAACAAACACCTTCGACAGTTTCAACTTATACAATTGAGTGGTAAGAAGAAAACAAACAAAATTGTGGATTATTCAAAAATATATTATTTAAAAAAAATTCTTTGAATGGGGGCCTGTGTTGATTATCAATTTTGGACATATCTAATTGTATCCTTTTGCATCTTCAAACATTATTGACTTCTTTTCTCTGTGATTATCAACATTGCAATATAAGCACATCTATTGCATCCTCACTCAGTACCAAGTGGCCTACTTAACAGTCACCAAAACAAACTTTTTTGGGTCTCTTTGGAAAAGGGAAAAAAAAGAAGAAAGGAGGAGGAAAGAATCTGTTGCTAAAGACAAGAAGCTGAGCAATCAAAAATGAAGTTGGCCAACCAAAATTGTTGGGGGATGGGAAACAATGCATTAGATCATTAATTGGGAGAAAAATTCAAGCCAATCATTACTTCATGGATCTATGAGTATATATATTATATATTGTAACTTGTTTTTTTGAGTTAAATCAGTAGAAAACAAGATGAATGCATTATAACAGATTTAAAAGAGACCGAATGTTAGAGATATCAATGACAACACGTGACTCATGGTAAGGTGGTATGACACAAGAGACCAGGTTTTATTCTTAAGTAAGACATTCATCTCAGTGTCTATTGCCTAGCGCCACTTGAGATCTTTAAAAGCTTGCGTGAAACATGTGGGCTCGACAGGAGTGGTGACCAAGTCGGCCATGAGACAAGTAGGCATGGGATACCGGGTGGCTAGTCAGACTTTTGTTGTTTTGGTATTATCCTATGTTCTGATGACCATATGGTGGGTGCTGATAGGAGGGGGACTGGGAGAGCCTAAGGATGAGGACGATGAGAAGGACTCATCAATGGGTGCTAGTGGAGATGGTGGAGAAAGAGTATGTGATGGAGGTGGTAGTGGAGGAGGAGAAGAGTCATGGTGGAGCCCGCATGAGAAGAGGAGACTGGAACAATGGAAGGTAAAAAAGACGTGGAGATGAGATCGGTGGTGAAGGCGTGGGTGAAATCACCTAGAGGGGGGGTGAATAGGTGATGGCTATATGAATTATGACAATTTTGCGAAATTAAAACTTTCACACACAAATAGCACAAATAAAGACTTGCAATAAATACAACAATTAAGGTGCAAGAATTGAAAGGAGTAGAGTTAGAGAAAATTGATCAAACGCAAACGCAAGGATGTGTTTCCGAGGTTCGAGCCACGCTCTACGTCCCCGCCTTCACACTTGAAGGATTTGCACTACTATCGTTGATCCCACCGGATCGCCAATACAAGGACACACTTGTCCCTTACACTTGTGATGCCGCAACACCACCCGAAGCTCACTAGCTCCCTTGAGGCCGATGCCTCTACAACTTCACTCCAAGAAGAAATGAGTGATCACACTTGATCACTTTACAAAAGCTCACTTGCACAATCCTAGAACCAAATATGTAGATGTAAAGCTTTGGGATTGTGGTGTGCAAAATCTAGAGAGAAGCTAGAGGAATAGGCTACAAGTTGGGTGTTGGGAATTTAGACTTTGAAAAATCTTTTATGAAGGAAAGCTTTGAAAATCTTTGTAAAACTCTTAAGAAATATTTTGCAATTGTTGTCTAATCAATATGAGGTGACCCTCTATATATAGGGGTCAAAAACAGCCTCAAAAACTCGTTGGAGACAAATCCCAAAAGAAAAACAGTCAGAAAAACTAGCTGTTGGACCTGTCAGAACTTTTGACAGAGTCCGGTCGACCGGGTCGGTCGACCGCCAACGGTCAAAAATATGACCGTTGGGGCTCATCGTCGACCGGGTCGGTCGACCGAAAACTCCCGTAAACGTAAATGAACTTCGGTCGACCGGGTCGGTCGACTGATATAGACGTGCACAGTATTGTGCACATCGGTCGACCGGGCCGGTCGACCGGTCACTGTAAGTTCTGAAAAAAACAGAACTTCCAGAACCAGAAAATCTTGGTTTTGGTTTTGGGTTTTGGGTAAGATTTTGGAACTTGTAAAAAACATGAAGTATAAGCATGTGTCATACTTCAAACATGTTAAAAGTAGTTTGATAAAATTCTTTTGAACACAAACTTGTTTTTCAATGAAAATGTTTTTCCAAAAACTATTGTTTTTCTAAAACGCGTATTTTCAAATATGTTCTCTTTTAAAAACTAAGTTAGAAATGGAATTGAAAAATCTTTTTGAAGCCTAACTGAAAAGTGTGTGTGTGATGATCCCATAGCTCTACTTCTAATATCTAGTTTTGACAAAATGTCTAATACAATTACAAATTTTGTTTCTCTTTGTCGTTTTGATCTTGTCTTGATCTTCACTTCATCATCTTGATCCCAAAGCATCCTAGTTGTGCGTAGCTTGGGAATCTTCATTTTAGCGGCGTCCAAACTTGTGAGTCTTTTAGCGGAGCCGTCAAAAACAACCTGTTAAATAACCTGAAATATTCTGAAATAAAACATGTTAAATACATAACTAAATATGTTTTGTTATCATCAAAATAACTGGGATAATGGCCTTTGGGCCAACAATCTCCCCCTTTTTGATGATGGCAAAACATATGTAGTTATCACAAAATATTTTGGGTAGAGACTTCAAGTGAAGCTCCCCCTCAACACAAGCATATCATAAATGACAAAAATCGTATGTGGGCATAGTATATAAAAATGATAAACACATATTTCCATGTCAACAAGTACTCATAACATAGGACAAATACTTATGTCATATATCAAGATAGAACATGGATACATATAAAGAAATACGTCCACAAAGCATACATGTAGAAATCCAAATACATGTCCAAAACACAAATAAATACTGCATGACCATAACACAAATACTACATGTCCAAAACACACAAATATCCAAACACATAAAGTACTACAACACAAAATATCACAAATATCTCTCTCAAGATAACTCTCTCAAAATAACTCTCCCCCTTTTTGACATCATCAAAAGGGGAGGTCACTCATCATCATCTCCAGCTTCCTCATCAGCCGTCTGCTCTTCGTCACCAGCGTCTTCGCCTGAAGAAATGACCTCATCTGGGTCAATGCCATCGACTCTGGTCCGCGGTGGTGGAACTGAAGCACGAGCTCTGGGAGGGAATGGAGGACCGGTAGACGGAAGACGACAAGCAGTCGCAGTACGATCAGGAACGGTCATGGAAAACTGTGCAAAGAGAGCCTGAAACTGGACATCCACGAATCTCATGGAGTCAGCAAAGTAAGACATGTCGTTCCTGACCTCTGCCCGAAAAGCAGCTTCCTGAACGTCACGAGCATCCATCTCCGCACGAACCCAGGCCTGGTGCGCCTCGATCTGAGTGCGGACCTCCGAAGAGAGAAGAGCTAGTAACTCAGGAGGAAATGCAGGTGCTGCAGAAGAAGAAGATCCTGGTGCTGAAGATGAGCCAGGACCAGCAGGAGGATGAGGTGGTTGCACAGGAGCGTGTCTACGCAGCTGTGCTTCCATCATCTTCAGGACGACTCCATTGATGTTTGTCAGGGGGCTTGAAGGAGTTTCGGCAGAAAGATCAAAGTCAAGAGCTCGAAGAAGATGGGTAATAAGCATGCCGTAGGGCAAACTTCTACCCGCAGTACGGATCTGATCAGAGCCCATATGAGATGCAATAACTCTAGGAAAGTTGACCTTAATCCCTTTAAGCAGACAATAGATAATCAAGGGGACACAACCCCTAGCATGGCTATACTCGCCATGTTTGGGGACAATGTTGAAAAAGATAATCTTGGCAAGGACTTGAGATTGAAGAGTGTATCGACTCACTACCTCATTCCTAACTAAGCCGGGGTTGTCATCCCCGTGAATCAGGGTAGAGGCGGTGAGTGAGGACTCACCCTCAGGAAATTCGAAATCATGTAAATCATGAGAATACACATCTGCTCCGCCAGTGGAGAGATGCAGAATCCTAGCAAATCGACCGATAGAGAGGTCGATTTCCCTACCTAGAATTCTAGATGTGATCCGGTTACCATCAAATTCATAGTTGGCATAGAAGTAAGGAACAAGGGAAGTGTATACTTGTTCCTTAATGGTCAAGAACTCAACTAGATTATTGTTTTGCAGGATTTGAGGGATACCTAGATGTTCAAAATCCTGAATGGTAACAAATCTCCCTGAATTGATATTTCTAGTGGAGAGGTGGGAGTATCTATCTTCAGCTAAATCATTTCTAAAAGGCCGTACGGGTCTAGGACCCTGAGATGAGGGTTGGGCAATACCCTTCCCCTTCTCAGTACGAGATCTCTTAGGCATGATGAATAAAAATTTGATTTTTAGGTGAAATCAAGATTATGGCACGATCTAGAAGCTAAGCAACCTAAAATAGTGACAAAGGAATAGAGATATTTAAGCTAGAAGTGAAGATTCACAATAAAAATTCGATTTTTACCTTGATGAAAATTCTGAAACCCTAACTGAAAAATCCTGAAATTCTTCGAATCCGGTGGTTGGAAGTTGTTGAAATCGAAGATCTGAAGGTGGAATGAAGGATTTGAGATGGGTTTTAAAAAGATTTGGATTTGGTTGAAGGATTGGAGAGAAATCAAATATGGGGAAATTTTGGGGTTTTCGGTCGCTGAGTGAAATGAGAGAGAGAGAGAGAGAAAATGAAATTATATAGCAGATTTGGGCAAAAACACGACGATCGGTCGACCGGTCCGGTCGACCGAATCCAACCGAGAGCTCTGTAAATGATATCGGTCGACCGGGTCAGTCGACCGAAATATCCCGAGACCACAGCAGGCCAGCATCGGTCGACCGGAATTCTGGTCGGTCGACCGGTAGCACACAAAAAAATAAAAAATTTTCTCTCAGGCAGAGTCGGTCGACCGGAGATTTAGGGGTCGTTTGACCGGCTTTGCCTGAAAGACAGCTAACAGCAAATAGCCCAAAAAAATTTTTTAAGAATTTTGTAATCTAAAACAGGTATTGTATATTAAGCATATAGGAACACATCAACAGTTTTTAAATCTTCATTAAGTCTTTACAAACATCAAAATACAAGCAATCCAATTTTAATTTTATTTTCATATTTAAACAAAGATTTTAAAGATGTTGAAGCCGAATACCCAGTGACGGGTTCTGAACTTCATCCTCTTGATTCCTCTTGAATGAGTTGAGATGCGCAATTGCCATCTTTAAGGTATTTGCTTAAATAAGAAAATTTACAAATTTTAATTTTTATTTATGAAAATAATGTGTATATGCATATAAGTATATAATTACAAATACTAAACTATACATGTGGACATGTGATGAACAAGGCATGAAACAAAGATATAAAAGTTAACACAAGGCACATATACATCATGATAGAAAGGTAGTTCTATACAAGCATATATCAATAGAATACAAAAGCAAACTATCAATTCTATACATATGTATACATGTCAAAAAAAAAATCAAAATTGAACATGGCATATACAATCATGTTAGAGTTGCAAGTTTATACTAATCATGTATCAATGAAGCATAAAACTAAACTAGCAATCCTATAACAATTGTATATACAAAATTAAAAACTCTTAAATGGAGATGTTACCAATTTACGGGCAATCTCCAAAATTAGGTGCCTTCACGATAGCGATGCAATCTTGATGTGTTCTTTAAGCTTTGTTGCATCCACCACCCGGGCACCGTTTCCTCCTAAGTCTTGGAGGATGTAGATCCACCTATACCTGTTTCATTTGAAATCGGTGGCTATTTTGGTACCCAAATCTTAGTGGGTCCTTTGGGGTTAGATCCGGGGCGAACCCAAACAAATTTATTTTTAACATTGTTCTTAGCATAACAAAATTTTTCTAAATGGCCTTTGCGGCCACAATGTGTGCAAATATAAATTCTACCACTATTGTACATGAATGCATGCTTATGAGTGTGTGCATGTTTCCGTGCATGTGTATGTGTATGTTGTGCATGTTTCCCTTGGGGGGCTCCCTTAGGAAATTTAGATGCTATCTTTTTCAAATCAAATGCATAGCTTTTTAAATTTGAGTCCAAAACTTCAACACGTTTTGGATCTCAACAAAATCATTTTTATCAATTGAAACCATGGGGGTTTTGCCTTTACTAGCTAGTTTATATTTTTCAAAATCATTTTTCAATTTATCAAATGAACTAGATAAGGCATTTTTCTCATTTACTACTAATTCAAATTTATTCTTTAAAACATCATTTTCCCTTTTTAACTTTTTATTATGAGATTGCGAAATCTCATATCTATGTTGTAATTCCTCAAAGAAACGTGCTAGTTCATCCATAGTGAGATCATCATCATCAAGAGAGTTTTCAAATGTTACCTTAGGAGCGTCGTCTCCTTGTGCCATGAAGCACATGTTGGCGGCGTCGTGCTCTTCTTCGGATTCCGACTCCGAATCATCCCATGTAGCGGCCAAGGCTTTCTTCTTTCTTTGCCCATTCTTGGATGTGGTTGCTTGTAGAGCGGGGCAATCGGCAATTAGATGACCGATCTTCTTGCAATGAAAGCAAGGACTGGGTTCATCTCTTTTCTTCTCGTACCTTCCTTGAGGCTTCCCTCTTCGGAAGTTACTTTGCCGTCCTTTCTTGTAGAACATCTTGCCCACCTTCCGGATGAGCATGGCGAAATCCTCATCGCAATCTTCCGATGAGTCATCCTCTTCGTGTATGGTAGAAGCGGCTTTGAAGGCAATGGTCTTCTTCTTTGGTGCCTCCCTTTCTTCTCTAACTTTCATCTCCATCTCATGCGTCTTGAGATTTCCGATGAAGCCGGAGAAGTCCATCTCTCCTCTTTGTCGTTTAGCTCATTGAGGGTTGTCGCCTTGACTTCCCAAGCTTTGGGAAGAGCTCTAATCACCTTCCTTATCTTTTGATCATTATCAATCTTGTCGCCTAAGGAAGAAAGAGCATTAGTTATTTTTGTAAAATGGGTGAGCATGTCATCAATGCTCTCATTATCAAACATATAGAAGTTCTCATATTGAGAACGTAGCAAGTCAACTTTGGCTCTCTTGACTTGAGACGTTCCCTCATGAGTCACAATGAGTATGTTCCAAACCTCAAATGCGGATTTACAATTTATTATGCGTGCAAGGTCATCTTCATTCAATGCTTGGGTCAATGCATATTGTGCCCTAGCATTAGCCTCATAGTCTTTGGAAGTATCCTCGGACCATGTGCTCTCATCACTAGTGGGTTCAATAAAATCTTTGGTAATGGCCCTAGCTACCCTAACTCCTAGGGATTTAAGGAAGAGATTCATTTTCACCTTCCAAATGGGGAAGTTTAGACCATCAAACTTGGGTGGGGATTTAATGCTAGAAAAGTCCATGGATGCCATGAATGCACAAGCAAATGTAAATGCAACACAAATGTATATAACCAAATATGGATCTCCCTAAGGTGGTTAGACCTAAGTTGTAGGGTTAGGCTCTGATACCAATTGAAATCACCTAGAGGGGGGTGAATAGGTGATGGCTATATGAATTATGGCAATTTTGCGAAATTAAAACTTTCACACACAAATAGCACAAATAAAGACTTGCAATAAATACAACAATTAAGGTGCAAGAATTGAAAGGAGTAGAGTTAGAGAAAATTGATCAAACGCAAACGCAAGGATGTGTTTCCGAGGTTCGAGCCACGCTCTACGTCCCCGCCTTCACACTTGAAGGATTTGCACTACTATCGTTGATCCCATCGGATCGCCAATACAAGGACACACTTGTCCCTTACACTTGTGATGCCGCAACACCACCCGAAGCTCACTAGCTCCCTTGAGGCCGATGCCTCTACAACTTCACTCCAAGAAGAAATGAGTGATCACACTTGATCACTTTACAAAAGCTCACTTGCACAATCCTAGAACCAAATATGTAGATGTAAAGCTTTGGGATTGTGGTGTGCAAAATCTAGAGAGAAGCTAGAGGAATAGGTTACAAGTTGGGTGTTGGGAATTTAGGCTTTGGAAAATCTTTTATGAAGGAAAGCTTTGAAAATCTTTGTAAAACTCTTAAGAAATATTTTGCAATTGTTGTCTAATCAATATGAGGTGACCCTCTATATATAGGGGTCAAAAACAGCCTCAAAAACTCGTTGGAGACAAATCCCAAAAAGAAAAACAGTCAGAAAAACTAGCTGTTGGACCTGTCAGAACTTTTGACAGAGTCCGGTCGACCGGGTCGGTCGACCGCCAACGGTCAAAAATATGACCGTTGGGGCTCATCGGTCGACCGGGTCGGTCGACCGAAAACTCCCGTAAACGTAAATGAACTTCGGTCGACCGGGTCGGTCGACTGATATAGACGTGCACAGTATTGTGCACATCGGTCGACCGGGCCGGTCGACCGGTCACTGTAAGTTCTGAAAAAAACAGAACTTCCAGAACCAGAAAATCTTGGTTTTGGTTTTGGGTTTTGGGTAAGATTTTGGAACTTGTAAAAAACATGAAGTATAAGCATGTGTCATACTTCAAACATGTTAAAAGTAGTTTGATAAAATTCTTTTGAACACAAACTTGTTTTTCAATGAAAATGTTTTTCCAAAAACTATTGTTTTCTAAAACGCGTATTTTCAAATATGTTCTCTTTTAAAAACTAAGTTAGAAATGGAATTGAAAAATCTTTTTGAAGCCTAACTGAAAAGTGTGTGTGTGATGATCCCATAGCTCTACTTCTAATATCTAGTTTTGACAAAATGTCTAATACAATTACAAATTTTGTTTCTCTTTGTCGTTTTGATCTTGTCTTGATCTTCACTTCATCATCTTGATCCCAAAGCATCCTAGTTGTGCGTAGCTTGGGAATCTTCATTTTAGCGGCGTCCAAACTTGTGAGTCTTTTAGCGGAGCCGTCAAAAACAACCTGTTAAATAACCTGAAATATTCTGAAATAAAACATGTTAAATACATAACTAAATATGTTTTGTTATCATCAAAATAACTGGGATAATGGCCTTTGGGCCAACAGTGGGAGTAAGTGGAGAGAGAGAGAGAGAGAAGAGAGAGAGAGAGAGAGGACAGAGGAAACTGGAAAGGAAAGAAAGATTCGTCGAACACAACATCCGGGGAGATGTAAATACGACCAAAAGGGACATGCAAATATTGATAACCTTTATGCGAAGCCGAGTAATATAAGAAGGCACATTGACTGGTCCGAAAACTAAACTTATGAGTTTGGTATGGACGCAGATGATGGTAGCAAGCACAACTAAAAATTCGTAAGGAAAGGTAGTCAGGTGTTTTATGAAATAATTTCTGATAGGGAGATAGATTATAGAAGATGGGGATGAGCATTCTATTGATGAGAAATGAGGTTGTTTGAAAAGTATAAGATCAGTAATGAAATGGAACATTGACCGGGTCAGAAAAGTAAGGCCGGTCTCGACAAGATGGTGGTGCTTTCTTTCTGTTGTGCCGTTTTGGGCACTAGTGTGCGGACAAGATAAACGATGAGTAATACCCTGAGAAGACAAGAAATGTTTAAATTTGATGAACTCGCCACCACCATCAGTTTGGAGTGCTTTAATGGAACGCCCAATAAATTTTTCCACATGAATTTTGAACTCAAGAAAAATGGAGAAAACATCACTTTTATGGATTAAAGGATAAAACCAAATATACTTACTGTAGTGATCTATAAAGCTAATATAATAACGATGACCACTTACAGCGGACGCAGGAGACGGACCCCATAGATCGGAGTGAATAAGCTCTAAAGGAGCAGTAGCAATCGTGGAAGATGACGAAAAAGGGAGACGGTGACTTTTTCCTTACTGACAGGGGATGCAGAGAGGGGTACCAACACGGTCAGTGAAGAAAGGAAGCCGATGCTTAGATAAAATACTGGAGACAACTCTGGTGGAGGGATGACCTAGGCGCTCATGTCAGACGGAGGAAGATACACACTCATCGAGAAGAGCCTCGGGAGAGACGGTGAACTATGATTCCCCAATGAGAAGACATACAGGCCATCCTTAAGTTGTTCCCGCAGTGGAGTTTTCTGAGTAGAGAGATCCTTGATAAAACAAGAGTATTTGTCAAAACACGTGTTGTCATTGATATCTCTAACACTGAATAGGTTCAAGTTTGAGAGAAGAAGTTTGGTCTTTGCGCTCAAATAAACTATTGATGTAAGATCACTCAAAACGATAAATTTTTCACAAAATGAGTTATAGAAAAATTCACATTATGTTAAGGTTTTGATATCTCATTACCTCCATGCATGACTTCAAGAGATGTGATTTAATATAAAACATTGTATTGGTAGATAAGTAAAATTAACTAAAAGCTTTGAGTTTGCCAACACCCCTTAATTAGAAACACTAAAAAGACCAATTATGCTTTTATTGAATTTTGCACCAACAAAGAAGATGTTAATCACACCACAATGACAATGAGTAACTATCCAATATTTTTGCTTCATTTACTTTATTAATATTCTGAATTAAAAAAAAAATGCAGTCAATACAAAGCTGCAACCAGAATTTTCACTTGAAACAATTGAATACAGCCTTCAATTAAGTTGACACACAAGTAGAAGAAAAAAATTACAATAAATTACTAGGTGAAACATCAGCTAGAAAGAAGTCTGATCAGCTTCATATTTTAACATGAAAAAAAAAAAGAATTATTCAGCGCGAAGGCAGTTCTTTGATGAAATTATTCTGCATCACATTCAGATTCTGGCACAATGATGACTCATTTTCAGCATAAGTTGATAATTCCTCTCACTTTTGGCACATCAATTTTATAAAATTCTTAAAAAGTTCCCTATTTTTTTAAAAAAATAAGCACATTTTTTTACGGTGATTTTTACCGGCAAAAATCTATTCTGAGAATGATTTACTAATATTTATTCAGATTTAAAATTTAGATTTAATTAGATTTAGGAGTTATTTGAATCTAAATTTATTTATCAATAATTACACGTATGATGCACGTATTGTAAGTTATATACAACCATGAAGTAGACTTTGAGATTCAACTATTATGATGATGAAAATTTTGATAAGTTATTTGTTTTGATATTGATTCGGATCCCTATGTATTGAATCATAGACTGTGAAGCTAAGATCCGGATTGCGATTCGTGATCATATCTCTTCTATAATTTCACCAAAATCTCACTATAAACTCTAAATCCCCTCCGTCCCACATCATTTTGATATCAGAGTCAAATTTCCTGCTCTTCCATCCATCATCTTCTTCTATGTAGTTTTTTTCAAAAAAAAGTAAAAATAAAAATAAAAAAATAAAAAAATAAAAATAAAAAAAATCATGCTACTGTTCATCTTCCGCAGACTCCATCGAAGCCCTAGTTGGGTCCTGCCAACACTCCACCTCTCCGCCATCGCCGTGCTCCCTCGTTGATGACCGCGCCCATGCCGACGACCTCCTCTGCCCTTGTCTTCATCTTCCGTCGTCAGATCCCCTCAGCAACATCACCACCAACATCATCCGACGCCGCCGACTTCTCTTCGACGCCACCTGAACACGCCGATGAGACCTCCGAGACTCTGTAACACGCCGACGTCAGATCAGAGCTCCTCCTCCAATCCTATCGCCAGACCAGAGTTCCTCCGACCTCCCCGACGTCGCCCAAGCCTCGCCGGCCCTCCCCCGTCGTCATCGAGCTCTCGCCGGACTTTCAAGTGCTTATTTAGTTTTATTTTGGTGTGTTGATTATTTAGTTTGTCTGTTTCAAGTACCATTAAGAACAAGATCCTGACAGCGGCGTTTTGATTGTGAACGCCAAACGCATAGGTCCCCCCAAAAGCAACCCCGAAGCAATGATCAATTGTCACACACAAGAACATGAGCATCTTGTTACTTTTAGCACTGGCATCATGTTGATTCTTTTCATCAATACCATTACTAATAATATGAGAACGTTTGGTAGAGAAACAATGTGCACCCCATGCATGCATGATGAGGTGAAAAAGACCCAAACCTAATAAACTTGGGACCATCCTCCTCCTTCAAAACACCTCAAAGATTCAAAATTTCAATACAAGACAAACCCCTCTAATCAATCAAGTTATTGTCCATATTACTGATTTATGCTTGAAATTGTCCATAGGTGTTGACTGGCAGAGATGGGTGCATGCATGCTCACTGCTCTCCTAGTAAAAGCAGTCAGATCTGAGGAAAGGGATATGGGGCATTTAAACAAGATGGTCCTGCTCCTCTTCTTGCTTGGATCCAGCCAGTGATTTCCCTCAAAACAGTTAGAGGAGCAAGCAGTGAGCAGACACTGTTCACTACCATATGTGCACATAATCTTTGTCATCAGCACCTCCTTTCACTGATTTTTCATCGCCACAGATTGTCGACCAACGTTGTTTCCAAACTTAGCAGCAGGGAACTGACCCAGCAGTTTCTACGATTGCTCATAAATATCGTGACAATGTGAGAGGAAGACTGCAGGCAGATGGCGATAAGAAGCAACGGTATGCTAGGAGACTATAAGCAATGAACCATTTCAGACTGATGCAAACAATAACTGGTTATAAACATAACACTCTGCAGTTGACGACTCAACACCCATAGGAACCAAGACGAGAGAACAATTCATGCAATCAGTGGTAGGACTGCAACACGAGACATCCCAGATTCAAGATCGGGCTATAACATTTGTTTCCAAAGGGAGAAGAAAAGGGATATAGCGAACATGGTATAGTTGCTGCAGTAAATAATCCCCCCAAAAGTGTCAGCGATGTTCGCTAAATCTGTACCCTCTACTGTCACAAACATCCGGTCCTATCGACAGTCTGAGTAGCCCAGAATTCTGCTAAAAACTGGAGCATATCAGAAACAAATACAAGCAAAGCATTTTGGATGGCATACTGTATTTGACACACAATAATCTATCAATGACCAAGCTTGGCACCTATACCAGATACAAATCAGCAGCACACATGGGGAGTTTCGATAGATCTGAAATCCAAACTTCCAGCACCAACATAAAGCTCATAAGCATCGTGATAATATATTTACACATCAAACATTTAACGGTACAAACATTTTAAACAAATTGCAAACTCTTGTAAAACAGAGCTAATTCATGCTCACGGAACTCACCCTTCATCTGAAATCAATTCCCTGCGAATCAATATTTTAAACCACCACCTGTTTCATGGAATAAATAAACAGCACAATTGGAAAAAACTACTAGAACACCATAATATGTGAGTTTTTTTTTTTTTTTTAACATATTAGTGTAGTTTCACACAACAAAATAGGATAGGAAGTTACAAACACAAGCCAAAAACAACATTAACAACGATCTGCCTTGCCATCATCCTCCATTGTACCATCACCAGCATGCCTGCAGTAGTGGCAGGAGTCAGTTTCATATCAACCCCAACAGAAGGATGAGTGATTAAAGTATATTCAGATCTATGTCAGGAGCATCCTAGCCAAAAATGCTAGGGGACCAGAAGCATGGAACCCATATAACAATTAACAGGCATTTAACTTCCTCAAAACTCAAAAGTTTGGATGCTCAAAGTTAAACAGAGAAATGGAAAGGTCAATCATCTGAGAATTTGGCAGTTTGTTTACTAAAAGTTAACAGGTTTGGGACCATGAGTGAAAAAAAAAAAAACTATTTCTATCTCCGTTCTTGTCTTTTCTGTATTACCCGTGCTACCACACTCAGCCTAAACTTCTTGAATAATCAAAATTTTGATATATATTAACGGAACAAGGAGAATTAAAAAGAAGAAGAAGAAGAAGAAGAAGAAGAAGAACCATGTGGCTAGCCAGCTAGAAAGGGTAATCTAAACATCAACAGGTAATCTCTTAGACCAAGCTGTAAACTGCATAGTCCCAGTTAATAAGCATTATAGATTGCATGTAATGTAGTATGCTGTTTGCTAGTGGTCACGAAGTAGGAAATAGCCAACATTCTGGAGATAATTGAGCCAAGATACTCAAGTTCAAGTTTGGATTAAAGTATTTCAGGGAGATATTGAATCAATCTCAACACATTCCAACAATAATACCTAACCAAGCAGCTTGACCATGAGATGTCTGAAATGCAAATAAACAGAGCTCAAGACTGAATATAAAACCAGTTCATTGACTGTGGCAACCATATAGATCACCGAATGCGATCATAAATATATAAGTCTGTATTAAAGTGTGTATTCAAGCTGAACAGCGTCCAAATAACGCAGGCATAGGCTTGAGTTTCAATTGTTTATTCATGAAGCTAAATCAAGCTTGAGCTTGTTACCCTAAGATAAATGAGATAACTGAGCTATTATTATACAGTTGCCAATTATAGTGAATTTGTACCATTTCCCCCTTTTCCCCGTGTATGCGGTGTCCTGGTGCAAAGAGATTGCTCTAAGTTGTTGCTCAAGAATGTGGAAAGCCAAACATACCTCCAAGATGATGTTAAATTCCGTGCTTTTCTGTCTAAATGGATGTTCTCTAAGGCACTTGAAGCTCGAATTACATCTTTAGAAAGGTCATCATCATATCTCCAATTGTACTCATCCTTTCGGAAATTGGAAGAGCCCATTCTCCGCTCTGAAGCAATAAAATTGGATAGGAAAATAAATAAAATATGAATGTTCAGATGAAATACAAAGAAAACATAAAGATTACAAGATAACAATTTGTTAGTTACCTGATGACTGGGAAGCTGGCATTGGCCTGCCATATCAATGAACAAAGCATTTAAACGGTTGAAGTCAGATAGATAGTTCTAAAAACAGAAACTTATCAATTGTTCAAGGTTTCTCCTTTACCTTCCCAATGGCGGCAAGCCCCCTGCTGCAGACGAGGATGATGGCCTCCGAGTGTTCCTTGAATCTGAACTCGATACTGAGTCGGTCTCTGAATGACTTGGTTTCCTTCCTGATAATCTTGATTGTGACAGATTCTGTTGAGAATGCACCAGACATGGAGACAGGGAAGTAGAAAGTTTTTTTTTATAAACTTAGGCTACTCAATACAGAGATTCATGTAAACAATAAATGTCACATAAGCATAACCATACAAAAGATCGTATACCAGAGTATGAACTTTCCGGTAACCAATTCAGATTTAACAAGGTTGAAATAACACAAGAAATAATGGGAGATCCGGTCAGTTTGGCAAGTCAAAAAGATTACAACTGCTGATTATAGACAACAATGTGTATATGTGCAAGAGAGACAGGCTTGGTTCTCAGTTCAGACAGTATTTACACAACTACAATATTATTCGCCGGCAAGATGACATTGACGTGCTCTGTCGCTAGTAATAGGCATGTTCTGTATAAGAAGAATTACTATGGGACTTAAAGCAGAGAGTGGAAAAGATTTTGGCCTGTTTCAATGCCCGCCATGATAATCTTGCAATGTCAACATATTAGCAGAACAGAAAACTTTAGTTCATTTGGGTGGGATGGTGGTTTTGTTCAAAAGATGTACCGCGCTTGTCTAATTATACCAGTATAGCAACTTGCTAGTTGCTTCAAATGGGGTCTCAATCATAATACTTAGTATGGGTTGGTTGCAACTTAAGTTAGAGACTCCAAGTGTGCATCTCTTATGTTTGAAGAAATAACTTTTAAAGTGGAGGTCTTTAAAGGGTTCTCTAAGTCTAGTATTCAAGATAAATATCATACACGGTGGTCGTAGTAGAGGCATAGGGACTTGAATATATCATGCCTCAGACTAATAGGAAATAATCTGATATTCATGGGTATTTTTTGACCCAGAAAAAATTTGAAGGGCTGCCCCTATGTTGCATGAGCTTAATCTTGAAATCAACCCCGCCAAGTCTTATGCCGGGCCCCTGTCTTGTCCACGGTTCTTTTGGTTCATCATTTGGTATCAGTCCAAGGGGTAAAGATAGATTGACAACCAGTTGTAGGATTTCGGTAAATTTTACACAATGCCTTGTAAATTTAGAGCTATGGTACATAACAATGTCATCTGATGGGAGAAGGTGTCAATGACACTAGTTGCATAACAGATAATTTTCCTCTTGAAGAGATCTAGAGGTTAAATTCCAAATACAGGTGAAATATATCCTTTACTGCACTAAGTGAAATACTGATTAAACTTCAAATTCTAACTCATTCTTAAACTGCACCAAACAAATTACTCCTGCAAGACTCTCAGAGATAAGATTACCTCTATGCTACTCTTCTCCCTCCCTCCATTTATATCATATTCAGCACCCTTGAGCAAGAGAAGCTCAGGCAGTCTTAGGGCTTTTTACTCACAAAGCCATCAAGATCTCCCCTTAACGAGTCCATCAATTTTTTACACTCAGCCATATTAAATTATGATGTCAAAACCTCTACTCTTCTCACTTTTAAACATTTGCTTTCTCGTCTGATATTCTTCACTCTGTAACAGATCTAAGTGATATCACTGATATGCCTTGCAGGGTTTAAAGCCCCAATACCTTTCGACACTTCACTGGTGACAGACTGTTTAATGGCATTTCTGTTAGCACTGGAGCAAGAGTTCAATATAGATGCATTCCTATCACTTTATGGATGTCACTTAACCAGGACGCAGGCCCAATCCAACTAAATCTAAGCCTCAACTCCTTTAATAACAATTTACACTCCATGTTTGAACTTTAAACCCGAAAAAGTCCCTGAATAACGAATTCCCACACTCCCATATCTCAAGTTTTTTCGGGTCTTAAATTAAAGAGTCAAGACCCTGTAAATTCTAAATAATGATGACGAGTCCCTTGATAGACACAACTATTTGAAAATAAATATAGTCCTCTAGAAACCAGTTATATTACCTCTTTTAAATGACAGTAAACATGTTTCATGCTTGTGGCTATTTGCCCGCTATTACCTTCTTGAAACTAAAATTTATATATCGAGTAACATTAACTATTATTAATAACTCCTAAAGGCCTTAGTTGGAATTTCCTTCTTGGAATATAACAAAATTATCAAATGTATAGGAACCGTAGTGCACGGGACCCGTCTTGACCACTACCTGAAGCCATTGAATACTAGTTGTAATCCGATAAGAAATTGGATTTTAAATTTCTTCTAGCGTTTGAGTTGAATGCTTACTAGATACCTTCAGACCCAACTACATAGCCAACTATAATCAAATTCGTGGCAATGATCCTCTAACATAACCAGACCACCTGACACAAGTCAAAACAATGTAACATTATATGATTAGAATAAAAAAATCAAAACAAATACAGCTCCTTGAACTGAGTCTAACATATCTGAAACTCTTATCTGGTGCATGACATGTATCTAGTCCTATCATATAAATGCCATCTGATTATGTAAGAGGTTGAACCATAAAGAAAAGTACATCAGCTGATTAAAAAAAATGAACTCTAATCATTGAGCTAAAAAGAGATCTTTCTTGGAACTTAGGGCAGCAGCTTGCTTCATTATGTGGCAACATAAGCACATGACATTATAATATTGCATGGCTCCATAAGCTAAGCTAAGCTTGAACCATAATGACTTTTCTTGTAGAGGAAATATTGACTTCTCAAGAAGTGGCTACCAACTCAAACATATCAGATTATGTGTTAAATACATATTACAAAAAGCTATACATCGAGTAACACTAACTTTAATTATAAATGCCATTTATAAGAAGTTTGAACCAAATTGACTTTTCTTTTCTAAAAAAAGATATCGACTTCTCATGACGTGCTACACTGCTGCCAGCTGTCAAAAATATTGGATTACTTCTTTGTGGTAAATACATAATAAGGCCCATTCTATCTCTACACTTTTGTCTTGGCACCAATCTAGTTTGCAGGCAAAAACTATGTTGACTCACAGATTATGAAGAAATATGGTGATATAACCAATCATGAGGATATCGTCCGTGGAGATTCAGGTGAACCATCTAGTATTTGTCTATTGTTAAAGAATGTTGTGGCCTACCTCCCTAGAGCAGCAGGTGCCAAAAGTCTCGCAAAACCATCACAGGAGTTGTGATATGGAATCTCATAAGTACAAGTTGTGTTTCCAAATTCTAGTGAAACAATTCTGACTGATATTTTGATGGCTTTATGCCCCATATTAGCAACGTCAGCTAGTTGAATTTTCTGAAGATTACCAGATCTTCCATGCAACTTCATAAAGGATGTGTTCAAAATAATCTTGCATTTAAAGTTTGCTGTCCTTTTCTTTGTTGTTTGTTCTAGATTTGTATTAAGATGCTTTCAGTTACTTCCAATTAGAAATACAGGTGGTACTGGTCTGAGTTTGAACCATTTGCCATCCCATTCGTAAATTCAATATCTAGAAATTACCTGTATTATTCTGGTTCCTTCATGTAGATCTTTAGACCTAAGTATTGATGGTAAGTTTTATCATCTTCTTTTACAACTAAATTACACTTAAAACAAAACTTTGAACAGTGAACTCTCACCTTCCTCGAATAGTATTAGTGACATGAACTGTGTAAAAGCATATTTCAATTAGAGATTCAGAGAATGCTCCAAAACATGGAAAAAGGAGTTGTTTACAATTATTACAATTATGGCTGAAACCAGTTTCCAAGAAAGTCTATTAAAATGCCCAAATGTCAAAGTTATATTATAAAAATTAGAATGTAATGTTGAAAAACTACAAGGCTTAGATTTCCCTATTGTTGTAAAATCTCCATAGGCAAGCAGCACACAAGCAAAAATCAGCCCCAGGTGACTGGCACCTAACTCACACCGCCATAGCGCCAAAAGTGAGGAGGAAGAAGGGAAATATGCTACAATATCCATCATCAAGGTCATTCCCCAAATTTGCAAGCACTGATATTATGCTCAATGTTGATGTCGTTACTGCTCAACTGGAGAACACAGAGGAAGAAGATAATATTAGGGCTCACTCACACCCTCACTCACTTAAATAAGTGGGCCCGATTAGTCTGCTCATCAAGTGGTAGATTCACAACCCATCACCCGCTTATTTAAGTGAAAGATTGGTACACATGAGCCATTCCTTCCCTTCCCCTCCCCCCTCTAATTCCTATCGTCCACTGGACTCCCGACACCCAAACCCCCCCTCCAAAAAAAAAAAAAAGAAAAGAAAAAGAAGGAAAAAAGGAAAAAAAGAAGAAGACATAGTCTCACCAAAAACAAAAAAAGAAAAGAAAAGAAAATCTAGAAACCACATCCACTTACCGTTTTCAGTTTTCAAGATAATGATTTCCAAAAAAGTGGTGGTTAGGAAGAGGCCTTTCCATGCACTTCTTTGATGTTTTTTTTATAAGACCATCTCCAAGGGGCCGGTAAATCCGCCCCCTTCCAACAAATTAAGAGACATAGGGGGTTTGTTCTCGAAGGGGTCGGAGTTTCCCCCCTCCCAACTTAAGTCCCCCTACAAATGTCCCTTAATTTGAGGAGGCCAAGAAGTCCCTTAGCATCCCCTTAATATTTAAATAATGCAAATTTTAATTTGAAATAATATTTAATTAATATGTTTTAGTAAATTTAATTAATGTATAAATTTAATTTAATTATTATTTAATATATTATTAGATACTGGATTAATAAATGAAAATTTTGATATTTAATAATTAATTAATACGAATTTAAAATCTAATAATTAATTAATACATAAAATATTTAATTAAATTTACTTATTACAAATTTATTAAATAAATGAAAATTTCATTGAAAATATAAAATATTAAAACAAAGGTTGGAGGGGGTATTTAAAGGAGTATCAATGGAAACCCAATGGCCCTTTAGCCCCCTCCACCCCCTTAAATAAGAGATCTCTTGGAGATGCTCTAATAGAAGCTATTAAATATTTTGGTCGCACGTCTTTTCATATGCAAGTATGCCATTACATGAGAACCTATGGCATTCCCAGAAAATAGCATATCAAACTGACTAGTATGCTCATGTTTTCTTCTTTTCTCTTCTTCACACAACAACTTTGGTTGTGTGCGCGCGTTTTGGGCGCCACCTGCCTGGGAATGTGCATTTGCAAATAAAGCAGTATTAAATTGAGAATTTATTGCATGTTGCTTGGAGTACATTGAGGAGGCTCCCTTTCTTTCATAGGGAGCATGATAATCAGGATTAGTTGAAGCAAACTAATACATGGCTTTTTCTAGCAGTTTATTTGCTATCAAAGAGTCTCATAGTGTGCGTGCAGAGTAGTTAGTAATTTTTAGGAAAATTGACTGGTCTCATTTCTATTTTATGATATTACTTTAAGAAACCCCTGGTTATCATCACTCAACTAAAATAATTTACAAGGTACTGCTCTTAGACAATGTGGGGAATCAAAATTTGCTACATTTTGCTTTCAGCCCGGGGTCATTTAGAATGAACTACCTATAGTCTCAGCAACAGAATTTAAATAGAAATTGAGGAAAATACATCCATTTATATCATACCAAACTAATTCAATGCATTAACATTATAATATAATGAAATGATGAAGAGAAGCAACTAGTATCAAACCTCATATTTTAAATATCCTTCAAGAACATCTAATAGCATGGGCCCGCTTTCGCTACTCCTGTTCATTTCATACCCGTTTTTACTACTGAAATCCCTCAACTCAGCTTTCCAGAAGTCTTTTTGCTGAAAGCAAATACCATGATGAAGGCTACCCTTGTTTTTCCAGAAATGAGTTGTAATATAGGAAAATTACAGAAATTACAGTAAAAGAAAAGAGAGATTTTTTTTTTTTTTTACCAAATTACACTCAGGCAAGTAAACTTTGAAAGTGTGTCCAAGCTGGGCCCAGTCTAAGTACTCGCATACAAGTGCTGTCAGTAGCCTTCCTACAAACACAAGCATGAAGTATTCATCAGCATAATCAAATAGGATAAAGGAACCTTTGTTGGAAAATACCATTATCTTTTGAGCTATGTAACACGGGCACTCCTATCTGAAGCCGTGTCATGTTACACACATGTCCGACACACGAGTTAAACACGTGTCATGCATATTTTTAAGAATGTCACACATTGGCGTGTCGTATCCATGTTGGTATAGATGTATCTGTTCAACATAGCTTCTTAGGCACGCATTAAAATACATGAATGACACTGATAATACTAGTCTAACTTAAATATAAAATCCACTACTACCAGAAAAACAACATACCAGCAATTTTCAAGGAATGTATTTGAGAAAATGACTGAAAACAGCAGGTTAGAAGCAAATAAAAGAAAACTAGGAAGGCAATAACAAAATTTACAAGCAGAGTAGGCGGTACAATTACATTTGACTGGAAGAGGCGGAATAACAATCCCCTAGCACTCGAAAGAGAAATACACGGTCGACAGCCACAAGAAACAAGTAGCATCAGCAGATGATAATAGCATGACAAACAAACCAAAACAGAAAGCAACTCACTTTCAAGACTCTGCATGTTGGTTTATGCTGAGTAACAATAGAATTACTTAGTATATTTCCATTATTCAAAATACACACAATATAGTCAGCGATAATATATGATAAATATAGTAGAGAACCATTCATGTACTCATGTGTTGCCTTGTATGTACAGGAAGTGCAGACAAGTAGAAGTGGTATCTCAATACCTAAATTACAAAATGAATCAAATTTTGAGAGAAAGCTTGTACTGGTGGAGATGATACAATCATTTCAATACTAAGCATAATTTACCATACTGTGAACTAACAACTACTATTTTCAATCGATTCATCGTAGAAATTCATCCAAACCTTAAGGTTAGGCCTTGGGGTCAGGAACTACGCATCCTCAATTTTCCTCATGCACTTGATTATAACAAGACAATGTAGCAAAGGCCAAATTGTCACTTTACATATCAACCACAATCTCTAGCAGTTGAATTGTTGCAAAACTCCATGGAGAGCTTAATAAAGCCCAAGCCTCTCTAGTTAGAAACCTCGATCCTCAATTTTGCTATTGAACACTTCAATATGAACTCAATTATATTCAAAAGCCAAATTGTCATTTCACATATTAGATACTAGCTCCGATCATCAAATTGTCACAATCCATGTGGAGAGATTTAAAAGACTAGATCTCCTAACTTGGAGGATTTAAATCCTCAAATGACCTGCTAAACACTTTGCAGGGGAATTCAAGAATAGTAGTCAATGACAAAGAAATCATATTTACACATTCGGTTTAGTAGCAAATGACAAATTGATCATTTTACATATCATCTATTATCCTCAACCATAGCTTTGAACAGTGCATTCATGATAAAATGGAAATATTTACAAGATTGAGTCTCCCTTCTCAGGACCTTTAAATCCTCGATCTTATCTTCCAGTATTGATTATGAGAAAATCCTGATTGGAAACAAAATCATCTCTCAAATTCATATAACTAGAGAATAAATTCTATATGAAGATTCTTCACCTCATTTCCAAATGCTAAACTTTGTTTTCATTGAAATTTTGTATAAAGTGCATGTCATGTTTGTTAACAAGTAGCTTTGCTAACATAAGGTTAAATCATGATGAATGAATAATCTTACTGATTTTGAGTATAATCATCACATGTTCAAAGGTTAAGAAATTATTAAAATACAAATGGTGATAGCAACACAAATGATTTCTAGATATATTAATTGTCACATTAGACTGATGAAGTAGTTCTTTAATCTCCATCATTGCACCGCTCATGTGTGCAAATTTTGAACTATTTAGAGTAGAATGTTCGGTACCAACCATTCGTAATTTCAATGCATTTTAAATCTGAATTAGTGAAACTAGCTAGTGATCTCAAAAACAAATGCATCGTGTTATGACTAAGATTCTTAATTAAGCACCCTCTTCTAGTTCTACAACTACTTCATGTTGTACACAAATTGGCGGATAACTTTTGTATAGAGAAAATTTAGATGGAACGTTTAAAGAAAATGTTTTGAGGAGTTTAAAAAAATGATTCCAAGCACCTAAGGAACTCTTTAACATCAATCAAGGGCCATCACTCAGCATCAAGAAGGAATTCGTTGGCTTTTCTTCAAATTTTGTTGTAAAGTTGAGGATCCTAGGAAAAATATCCAGACCTGATACTTTTTTTATATTTAGAGTTAATATCTTCTTCCCCTTATCTAACTTATTTTGTCATGTATGTGCCAGACTACTGGTGTAAGATTTCAATATTATCCCTCCTCTCTCTTATGCCTACATCTTGAAATTTATCCTTGCACATTAAGGTACAAAGGTTGAATTTATCCTCAGAGGTGATATTTAGTCAAAGGCTAAAAAAAACTATTCAATTCAGACGAAATGAAGGTTATATTGTCCATACCCCCTCCTCCCCCCCAACACACATGTTTCGGACCTTCTACTATCCACACACACACACACACACACACACACACACACACAAAATACATTTGAACATAACTGAGAGATTTACTCTCAATTTTTTAGTCTAAATCTTAAAACAGAGGGTCCACTGTGGAATAAGAACTGCGCAGTTTAAGAGAATGCAAAATGATGAGGCATGTCTGTAGACATGGCAGAAACCTGAAGGTGAGGCATGTAGTTGCTTAGCACGATCATTGCAGCTACCAAGTAATGCTGGAGGTACTCCATCTTCATTTTCAACAACCCGATCCTCTTCCTCAATTGCCTCGAATACACTTGCTCTCAACTCAGCCTGAAACAAACTTCAATCTGAGATAACTGTTACAAAAAGCAACCATTTAACTTTTTTATACCTAGAGACTTCAAATAAGAGAGCTGCACTATAGTTGGTCAGTTTTCTATGAGAATGAAATGGTAATCAAAACAAAGAAAAGTTTGATTTATGCTTGATAATCGAACTAACCAGGCCATTTAAACACGAAAAAAATCTGGGTATGTAATTAAGTAATCTGATTATATTCAAATGTTAAACTCAACATCAAACTATCGCTGAGCTCAAGCTTAGTCCTAACTTGCTTAGCATACATGCTCAAATCAAGATGAAGTGATGAACTCAAGCTGATGATTGTAAGGTCCACATCTTAATAGAGACATAAACAATCCAAGCTTGAACATTCACACACCTGCTAATAACCGGAATGACTCATAGTAAAAATCTCCTACCATTTTTCTTCTTTTCCCTATTTGTCTAAAAAAACCAGTACACATCCTTGTGGGCAAAGCGCTAAATTACCCGTCAGGCTGTCCCATTTGTCCAGTACAAAGGGCTACAAGTGATCCCCAGCATGATAATTACATAACACAAAAAATCTCCTGCAAAAGCTTCTTCAGTCTTCAGCTGATTAGTGCTCAAATTTCTTTTTTTCTAGAACAAATTTTAAAACCTCGGGACGTGTGATGCGGAGGCTTCAGTCCCCAAGGACGGACTGGGAAGTTATTCCCTTCAACTTGACCAGCGCAATCACCTACTGATGATTAGATCAGACAGTAACAAATAACAAATTGCCGCAGATATGCAACTAAGTGCAGTAAACACGCTTCTAATTTCTCAATAGCCGGATCGGTTTATTTTCACGCCATAAAGATGGCAGCTTTAGGAGCCCTCGCAGCAGGAAAAACCACTAAAAACCTACGGTTTCGCCGATTTCAACCCCAAATTCAATCAAAACCTGAAACAGATCCCTCTATAAACCCTAACAACAGCGCGATCTGCGCGACATTGACGCTGAACGCCCCAATTCCGCAAACAAAACCCTAATTTCAGAAAGACGGACGGGGAGTCAAGGGCTTACCCTAATTTTAGCGAGGACGCCTTTCTTCTCGAGAGTGCGAGTGACGAGAGTCTTCAAGTCCATCATCTCTCTCGCGTAATCGTCCATCTTCTTCTTCTCTCTCTTTCACACTCCCCTCCCTTTCCTCTCTGTTGTTGATTCGGTTTTGGAAGGGAAGCGAGAATTTTTGCTAGCCCTAGTTGTTTGTATTGGAGCTCTCTCTGTACTCCGCTGCAGCTGTCGAGAAAAAAGAGGGATCTTTGGGGGCTTCTCTAGCGAAAAACGAGAGGAGAGACAAAAACAGAGGGAGGGAACAGATTTTTCTATTTTTCCTTTTTTATATTTAATTTCTTTTTACTGGATATTGATTATTATCTGAGGTCAGGCCTTGCCGTTCCTCGTGATTTCTATTACAGCCTGTAGTCCTGCATGTTTGTATTGGGTTTTATTGTTTTTTCTTTTGTTGTAAGATTATTCTTAAATTTATTAGTTCTCTAATTATTTTTTATCACGGGACACTGAAACTTAACTTTTAATAATAAAAACGGTCTTGTCTAGTGAGATATGTTTTTTTCAGTGACTCTTATATAAAATTTGTTCGTCTTTTTATCTCTTTATTTTTATCTGTCAGGAAAAGAAAAAACAATGTCTCTCTCTTTATCATCGCCATTATCTTTTTCCTCTCCCCTCCTCGTCCTTCTGCCTCTCCTCCTCCTCCTATTTCTATCACCAGTCTCTCTCTTCCCCTTTCTCCCTTCTCTACCCTCCTCCTCCACTCCCACACCCAACCTTTTCTTTTTTTTCTTTTCATACCTCATTTTTTTTTTTTTTTTTTTACTGCTGGTTGATTTTGCCGGCGATATTTTAGTTATTAAGTATTATATCTTTTTGCTCATTTTGAGTAAAGCTAACTGTACTGGCTTTCACACTCTTGGGTCACCCGCACCCGTTTCCCGAGCCAGTCATCACTCCTCTCAGTATGTGGGCCCCACAGTCTTGCGCTGACGTGGGCGCTCCAGCCCAGTTGCTTCCTTTTCTCCTCCCTCGCATAAAACAACCCCTCGCTCGCTCGCTCGCTCGCCAGAGTCACATGCTTCCTTCATCTTCTTGAAAAAATCAACAACAGCCATGGCGCCGGTCGATCCTCACTCGTGCACCGACTCCGCCCACCCGCTGACGAGCCACGTGTCCCTCTCCCTCTACTTCTCCTTCTCCACCTCCACCATCCACGCCTCCGCCCTCTACACCCTCTCCTCCCCCTTCCCCTCCGCCGCCGGCGGGCCCTTCTCCTTGACGCCGCCCCCTCCGTCACCATCCTCTCTGCCGCCGACCCCCTCTCCCTTTCCCCCCTCCCCTTCTCTCTCTCCCCATCCCACCCCCTCCCCTCCCTCTCCCAAACCCTAGCCCTAACCCTACCCCCTAACTCCACATCCTTCTTGCTAACATTCACCGTATCCTCCGCCTCGTCGGCGCTACAATGGCTGTCGCCATCGCAGACCCACTCAAAGCTGCAACCTTTCGTCTACACCCAGTGCCAGGCCGTCCACGCCCGCGCCGTCTTCCCTGCCACGACACCCCCGCCGCCAGGATCCGCTACTCCGCTCTCCTCAACCTCCCCGCCCCGCTCTCCGCCGTCATGTCCGCCGCCAGGGTCTGCCGCCGCGACCCCGTCCCCGGCGGGGAGCACCGCGGGGCATGCGCCGATGAGCTATGGTGCGCCCCGGGGCGAGTCGTGGAGGAGTTCGTTATGGATCAGCCGATCCCGCCGTACTTGTTTGCGTTCGCGGCCGGGGAGATTGGGGAGAGGGAGGTGGGCCCCAGGACCAGGGTTTACGCCGAGGGCGGGGCCGAGGTGCTGGACGCGGCGGCGAGGGAGTTTGCGGGGGCGGAGGAGATGATTAGGGTTGGGGAGGGGCTTTTTGGGAGGTACGAGTGGGAGAGGTTCGATTTGCTGGTGTTGCCGCCGAGCTTTCCGTATGGGGGATGGAGAACCCGAGGATGGTGTTCTTGACGCCCACCGTCATCAAAGGGGACGCCACCGGAGCTCAGGTATATTATTTTGTGCCGACGACGGATGTTTGAATTCTTCTTCTTTTTGGAATTATGTGGATTTGGATACAAGCAGCAAGCAATGTGTTGTTGTTATTATCGCCTTAGTCAATGGTTTTCATGTTTATTTCTGTCTGTTTGGTGTGCTTTGAATAATTCCATTTTGTCGAATTAGGGGCCGTTTGTTTCGCGTAAAACTCCGTAATTCGTAAATGACTTACTACCCAGTTACAATTACGGCGTTTGTTTGGACCGTAATTCGTAAAAGACTTACGTAACTCAACTAACACTCGCTTGCAACCCAGTTACCACTCACTTACAGCCCAGTTACAGTTAATTTTGTGGTCATACAATTTGTAATATTTTTTTATATTAATATTAAAAAATTTTAATATTTAACTTTTTAATATTTATGTAGTATTAAAACTTTTAAAATCACCAAATAGTTAATTTTGTGGTCAACTTTTTCACTTACGACTTATACATTACGACAACCAAACACCGTAATGTACAATACACTTTCCCACTTTATAATTTTATATTACCAACCAAACACCGTAAAATTTATATACATGTAACTCATTTACAATTGTAAAAGACTTTACCAATTACAACTACGAATTACGGCCAGTTACGACAACCAAACAGACCCTTAGAGTTGTTGACATTTTTCTTGGTTCACCATTTTTTCCATAAACGTTTTAAGATTTATAGAGTTTATTCAGTGTTGTCCTTAATAATAAAGATTGTTATTTGTTTATGACATTGATTGAACAGGTCTTTACATAAGTCGGTATTAAGTTAGTAATATTTTTTTACTTCATCTTCCTTTGCTTGTTTTTGGTAGTAAACTTTTTGGTGACTTCTTTTATGTTTTCAAAAAATTTCCTACTTCTTCCACAATTTTGGTGAGTCATTTGTCTCTACTAGGTGCTAGGGCCGGCCCCAAGATTTTTGGGCCCTAGGTGGACTTTTCAAATGGGGCCATTCACCAATCAATTATAAAAATAATATTAATATTTTATTAATATTTTTTGCTTATCATTTAAGATAATTTTTGTTTTATTAACATTGTTGCATCCAAGTAACTTTAGGGTTGTCTACATACTAAGAAGGGCTATACCTGACCCCAAGGATCAAACACAATGTAGTTCTCCTAAGCTACCCACCTGGCCAAAGAACTACAAGTCACACCTTCACACTCTCTTTCCCAAAATAAGGTTAACAAAACAATTGCAACAAAATATCATTTTAAGTGGACTCTTCTTGCATTTTTAGATGCAAAATCATTAATTAAACTTGCATAAATCAAGCTTTTCTACCATATCTTTCTCAATCGATAATATGGCTAAGTCATTCAGTCTTTCTTGTGACATAGTCGATCGAAAGTAAGATTTGATCAATTTCAATTTAGAAAAACTTCTTTCCGCAAAGGCAACAGTAACTGGTATGATTAACAATATTCTGTAAGCAATCCATGCATTTGAAAAAGCACCATCAAATTTTTTCAAATAATTCTGTCCATCAATTGCTTTTTTGTTTCTTTTGGCATATTCTCTCGGAAGTTTCAACTCTGAAAATAAATCACTCCCATCAATATAAAAAATACTGTCATGTTTTAGAGATTTTTCAAGTGCGACACAATAAGCCTTCAAACTATCATCATTTGTAGAACTGAACTTCTTCAAATCAAACAAAAACACAAAGATGTCTTCATGCGAAGAAATAGCTTGATCCATTATATATAAGAAGTATTTAACTTTAAATAATTCTTCAGCTGATAGTATTGCATCTTCACTAGTACTTTTATTAAATTGTCACTTTTTACGAATAATATGCTTCTCACGGAATACAACTTCAATTTTCATTTTGCATGCAATCCCTTTAGCTTCAGTCATGGCCTGTTCAAATCCATCTTCTTTGTGCTTTTCAAAAAATGAAATAAGCCCTTCAATTTATCTATAGCAATATTAATTTACATATCTTCTTTTTGCAAGAATTTGCTAACATAGTTAATAGCAAACAACAAATTGTGCCAAATAATCATGCCTAACAAGAACTCAAAGTTCTCCATTTCATTTGTTGCTAGGGACTCCGCTTCACTCTTTATTATCGGATCTCCATCAATATTTGCCAAATGAATTAACGCATCTCTTATTTCTGTAGCTTGGAATCTCATTGTTCTAACACTTTCAACGTGACTTTCCTGTCGTGTTTGAGACAATGACTTAAGCCTGAGACCAGAAATACGTCATTTCAAAATATCTCACCGCTTTGTAGAAGATGAAAACAATCTATATAGACGTTGTACCACTCCAAAAATGATATAACTTTAGAATAAGAGTGTCATATCATAAAGTGCGAGGTTAATACTATGGCAACTATGGAGTGTAAAATGCTCTAGGATTTACTTATAGTAGTCTTTTTTGCATACCTTTATTTTTCCTTTCACACAGAGTTCAAAATATCAGTTGTTCAGGTTCCGAGTCGGAATCGGATCGGCCTTGTCTAGTCCGATATCATGCCACGAGACCCTATTTTGATTGATTTTGTCTGTCTCAGGGTTGACGTGGCCAAAACTCGGGCGTCTCGGTCGAGTCAAAGTTGGACTCGGTCTGACTGGTAGAGACGCCCGAGTCGAGGGCGAGTCAACCCCGAGTCAGACAAAAAAAATCAAAAAACCATTGACTCACCTCATTGCCATCGTTCGCACACCTCCAAGCCGTCGCCTTTCGCTCACCTCCAGGCCGTCGCTGTTCGCTCGCTTCCAGGCCGCCATCGTTCGCCAGATCTCTCTTCAGTCTTTCTACTCTCCGATCTCTATCTCTCAGCCTCTCCCTCCGCTCTCTGAGAGAGATCAGAGGGAGGGGAGAGAGATCAGAGGGGGAGTGAAAAAGAGAAATCAGAGGGGGAGATCTGATCGGGGGGAGAGGGAGGATCTGATCGGATCTCTATCCCCTCTTTCTTATATTTTTTTAATTTTGGGTTTTTTCATTTTATTCCTCAAATCTTTCATATTTATAAATTTACCCTCAAATTATCCCATTTTTTAAATTTACCTCCTGAATCATCATATTTCTCAAATTAGCTCTCAAAACAAACTTATTTTGGACGTGCGATACATAAAAATTAATCTATATATATTTTTAGATTTATCATGATTTTTTCAGAATTTTTTGAGTTTTATTTATAGCGTTTTACGTGTATCGCCCGAGTCTGTTCCGCGATGCTGAGTCGTTTCTGGAACGGTGCCCGCCGAGTCGGCGGCCGAGACCATGATTGTGAACCATGCTATAATATTAGATCCACTGTCATAACCTTGTCCCCTTACATCAAAAAATATCAAGTCCCAGAGTCCTCAATATCTCTTCAAGTTTGCTAAAAAGTCTCAGCCCCGATGTGTCATCTACCGAAAAAGAACTCTTTCACCTTTATTCAATTTTCTGAGAGATCAACACATCGCATGATAAAAGATATTTGTTTTTCATGACTTGCATCTGGAGTATAATCAAGTATAACTGAAAGATATTTGCTTCTTGGATTATTTTGACAATTGCACTTTTGATCTCATCCGCAAACATTTTTATTATTTCATTTTGAATTTTGTGACTGAGATAATGCTTATGAACTTCACCGATGTGATAACGCTGAATATGCTCTTTCATTACCGGATCAAATTCAGCAATCATTTCAATTAAACTTAAGAATTTTTATTATTCTTTGATAAATTTTCTCATTGTCTCCGTGAAATACCAAACCATTTTTAGCAAGTGTTTCAATACAAGTATCTTTAATAATACTTGTCTCCAATGCTCTCTTTGTTTATTAGTTCTTGTACACTTTTATCAATTGCTTCACTCTTTTGCAATTTCATTTCTAGTTCAAATCAAATTCTTATGCTAGTTATATTCTCACTACTCCCTTCATGACTTTGAAGTCTATGACTAAGATTTTTCTAGCTTTTAAATTCTCTAGTAACCAATTAATTGTTGTTTCCATCTTTTTTGAATAATTTACAACAAAAGCAAAATATCGCAACCAAAGAAGCTGAGTATACTAGCCATCTCATATCATGTTTCTAACCATTATCGAGTGTAATGTCTGGAAGAGAAGTGTCGGCTTTCATTATCTTTAGGAAAGTCTGCATCAACTCTTATGGGCCCTCTTTCTACTAAAATGTTTCTCTAATTTTGATCAATCTTGTCCCAATTTCCTGGATCATAAATGTTTAGAGGTCCATGTTCTTTAATTTTGTTATCCACATTCATATTTTTATTATCATAATCATTCGTGAGTTGACTAGTTTCTTCCTGAATTAAATATTTCTGTTCTTCATTTAAACCCTTTTCACCCTCATATGAATTATTCCGTTTCTCGCTATCATGCCCTTTATATTTGCTACTAAAAAACTTATGAAGTGCTCCTGACAAAGATTGTAGTAAATTTTCACTTTTTGTTTTTCTTCTTTTTTCAGATGCAGAACTATATTTTGTAGGAAACATGATAAGACTTGAAAATATCAAAGATGAGAAAAGTTTAAATAAAGTTTACCGCTTATAATATTTGTATACAAGCTTTGACATCTTATCTATAGGGGTTGTTTGGATGCATAGAGAAGTGAGGAAGTGGGAAATAACCTCCATTGTCCATCCAAACACCGAAAAAAAAAAGAAAACCCTTTTTCTTTTCCTTTTTTCGTTTACACCTCTTTTTAACACAATCATTTTCCTACTTTCAAGGTAGTGCAATTAATTTTGTAGTCATGTAAATCTCATTTGTAATAAGTTGTAGCTCAAAATAGTTAGTTTTGTGGTCATGTAAATCTCACTTGCATTTTAATTACAGTCCAAATTTTTTCATAATTTATTTTTATTTTAATATTATTTTATGCTCAAATTTTTTGCTTCCATTTCCACATTACCATCCAAACACCGGAAAAGACATAACATTTTTCAAACCATATTTTCCAATAATATCCAAACACTGGAAAACTTACTAACCAATTCTCAAGTCCTAAAGGGAACTATTACCACTTCCTCACTTCCACCCCTCACCAAACAGCCTCATAATACAGATGCAATTAACATATCCAAAGTGTTGGCATAATGGTTGATTCGTATAACATGCACATATACTTAAAAATTAAAAAGAGTGAATATTACCTGAAAGCATATCTTCTGGCTTATTATGTAGTAAGGACAAATCTTATGCACTCTCGAGGCCTACGAATTAGATCAAAGCAAATTATGAAACAGTGATCCATACTTCTTCAGACCTATAATAATCTCACTAAAAAGAACTCTTATTGTCTTTTTTCAAAAAAAAAAAAAACTAATTAACAAATTGCTTATACAAAATCAATTTAGAAACATTGATAAATAAATCAACATATAAACATGTAATTATACACTTCTATATAAACTGAAATCATAACCTATGATAAACATGTAATTATATACTCCTATATAAACTATTTCTACTATTTCACATATTTCTTGTTAATTGATTTATTTATTTACTTGATTAGCCCTAAAAACGCCCCCAACCTGCTCTTTGCAAGAAAATTTTGGGTTTCATGTATTCAAAATTTCGAATTGAGAAGCTAGGGTTTTGGGTTGAGCTTGATTTTGAGGGGGGAGGGGGTGCCTAGGTGCCGCCGCCAACTAAGGGGTGGGGAGAGAAACACCTAATCGGGTCGGGGGGGGGGGGGGAGAGAGAGAGAGAGAGAGAGAGAGAGAGTGGATTCAGGAGAGAGAGATGTGAGAGAGAGAATCAGATTCAGGCGACAGAGAAACGAGAGAGAGAGAGAGAGAGAGAGAGAGAGAGAGAGATGTTAATTGGTATTTGGGTTTGTTTTATGAAGCAGGTGTGTTTTTTTAAATCGGGTTTCTTGTTACAAACCCGATCCGCACCAAACCTATATAACTAGATTACATGAACGGGGGGGCCCAGAAAAAACTGGGGCCCTATGCGGTTGCCTAGCTCGCCTACCCCAAGGGTCGGGTCTGCTGGGTGTAACTGTTCTTCAAAAGTGTTGATTCACTATCTTTTCTGAGATGAATTGTTCCCCACCAGTCATTTCACTCACCAGACATTAGGTTTAAAAAATGTTCATTAATATAATGAACTATTTATGTCACAATATGCCATCATACAATCTGTAATTTATTAAGTAGTGTGTTGCTATTTCCTTCGAGGAAGGTATGTTTTGTTGTTAAGTGTGTTCTAAAATCTCTTTTTAAGTATTTCAATATCACTTTTGAACTTTTCATATATTTTATTATCTGTATTATTATATTTTTATTTTAACATCTTGATAACTCTGCAGGTGGTGGCTCACGAACTTGCTCATAGTTGGACGGGGAATCTTATTACGAACAAGACTAATGAGCATTTCTGGCTCAATGAGGTGTAGATCTTTATTATTTATATTTTTTATCTTTTAAGTTTCTATGTTTTTATTTTAGGATGGAACATCACTTTTTTAAATCCAGTGGATCTTGTATGTAAAAAATTTTGTTCGTACTTGTTTCTATAACCATGATTAGTAAGTTAAGGTGTGCAGTGAGAGACTGCAATTTTCTTTCTCTCTTTTTTTTTTTTTTGAAGAGCACTTTGATCTCAATTCTTCAATAAATTACGATATCACAGGTTCATATATGAGCTTTTTTGAAATTCTAGGGTTTCACAACATATGCTGAGAGGAGAATTGTTGAAGTCGTGCAAGGAAAGGAGGTAGCGGCGCTAAATATTGGGATTGGATGGAGGGGTTTGAACGATGAGATGGAGAGGTTTAAAGATAATATGGAGTTCACAAAGCTCAAGACAAACCAGGAGGGAGTGGACCCTGATGATGTTTATTCTCAAGTGCCATATGAGAAAGGGTTTCAATTTCTATGGCGAATTGAACGCCAGGTAGAAAATATTATGAAAATTTTCCCTCTTTCACTTTTATAATGTTTCTTGTGTTAACTGCTCGACTTTCATCTTAGATTGGTCGACCAGCATTTGACGAGTTTCTGAAGAAGTATATTGCAACATTTAAATTCCAATCAATAGACACCGATACATTTCTTGATTTCTTGGTGGCGAATGTTCCTGGAATAGAGAATCAGATCAATCTTAAGCTGTGGATTGAGGGTACAGGGATCCCCCCGGATGCTATTGAGCCAGAGTCAACTCTTTATACAAAGATTGTTTCGTTGGCAAATGAGTTTAAGCTTGGAAAAATGCCTAGGGAGGATGAGGTGGCAGATTGGCATGGGCAGGAATGGGAGCTTTACCTGGAAAACCTTCCCAAATCTGTTGATCCTTCTCAGGTAAAAATTGTTTCTCTATATGTTGTTGCCTTTATAATATATACTATTACCTTGATCTTTTGTCAATGTGTTGCCACCTTTTAATATCTTCAGATTATGTTTACTTCCCACTTATTGCTTACAGTTTCTGTTAAAATAAAAAATAAAAAATTGTGCAGTACGGCAGTGTCATGTGATTCATCAATTATGAGCATTAACTCTCTCTTTTGAGGTGTAGGCTCAATCACCTGAATTCCTGTTGATGCTAATTTGGGCACAGCATCATGTTCTGATCATGCAACTGACCCACTCACTATTCTTTATTTTTCAGTCTTTTAGCTTCTTAGTTTGGGTCTTGCACTTACTACACCAGGAGTTCGCCTCGTAGTATAACCCTCACCTTGGTAGATCGAGTCTTGCATTAAACACCATACAAGTTGTCTCACTGTATATACCACTGCCGAGTTCCTAAGGATGTGAGTTCCAGGTTTATCTGGTTGAATGGGACTTCAAGCTGTTTTGCTTCAAAGAATGATTTTTTTGAGTGGTCTTATCAGGTATGTGGTTGGTGGTTAGCAAATATTCTATGACCCTTCATGATATAGAGTGCTCGTTAAACAACTTGCAAGGTATAATTATAAAATCCACGCCCATTTACCGGAAATCAACAGTCAAATCCATTATTCTCTAAAATACTTCTTGCAGGAGTTATTTTTGTAATGCCAGCACCCGTAATGCCAGCACCCGTAAAGCTGCTAAGTCTTCACAATGAAGAGAAGCACGAATACACATCATATATATCAAGTCTGCAGATTCTAGAGTCATTGAAGGTCAAGGAACACCAAGGTATAATAAGTGTGAAAACCTGCAATTAAAGGGTTTTTCCTGTAGGTTTCTCTTGTAGGTGATATCACCTGCTTATAGTATGGCGGGAGTTTATGATAACCATCCTTGTTATTAGTAAGCCGTAACTGAACCACAATATTATGCTTCTGTATCTATCATTGTTGTGTATTACGATTAGATTTCAGCTCTTGTAGACAAAAATTTCAATTTTTAATATGCATTCACATAATTTTTGCGTGTATAGAAGTCTCATGATGCTCCGCACGCCCATGTCATTTCAAGTCAATCCTTTTCAAAATAATTCATTGTGAGCACAGCTTATGGCATTCATGCTTATATGAAAAAAAAATTCATGGATATTCTTAATTGATCTAAATACGTTATTGATTTTTTTGTTGCCTTGTACAATCATCCTTAGGGTCTCATGGCATGTTGTGATCACAACACTCTGTAAACATGTATCGATTTCATCTGCACATTCATTTAGTGTGTGTCTGTCTGAGATGTTTACCTCCAGCTCTGCATTCTTTTGCGAAATGCTCTCCAAAGACTATCCTAGGGTTTTTAGCTACCAATTTGCACCACTTTCTTATTTTTCACTTGTTACCTTTAGAGCTGCAGTCCACTTAAGAGCCTTGTATTCTATATTTTATTTCATCTGAAGGCCAATGGATTACTATCCTTCATGATTTTACTCCAAATTTTGATTCTAGCATTGCCTTAGTCTTCATTAAAAAACAACTATCTGGAGGCAGTTCACACACAGTCCCCCCTAATTACTATTTGGAAATTTTTATTCATGACAATAATGTAAAGACAAGGAAATAACTAAAATTTAAGTTAGCGACATTCGCTTTTGTCCCCATACATTTTCCTTTTTTTGTTACAACCATATTGTACTTATCCTTTGGCTCTTAATCTACCTTTTAAACCTTTTCCTCTTAATAAATCAATTTACTTTTTCAAGCATGTTATTGACTAAATGTTAGGACAAATTAACAAGATGGTATTCGTGTGAGTCCTGCAGTGCTCATGGAAATGCTCTTTTTAGATGGAAACACCTTTCAACACTTCTCTAATTGTTGTGAGCGCGTGTGCCCAGAATATATCTGTCCAGTGTACACTATATGGGTATTGGGTAAAGTTTATAGTTATCATTAGCAACTGACCAATCAAGCTCACACTTTGCCTGCCTTTGGTTATACAGTGGTGAAACACTCTTCATGCCACAAACTTCTACATTACCTTGTCCTATCCCTGTTTTAAATATCGGCCGAGTCGGCCGAGATATTATCCGATATCTCCTTTTTGTTTGCTGTCGATACGATATGGGAAAATCGTTCACCATATCGTTTGCAGCAAAAAAACGGCTTATATTTGAAATATCAGCCGATAAATCGCCCGATATGAAATAACTTATTTATTGCACGACTGCGTGCAAATGTGCATTGTTTTTATGTCTTTGCAAGCATATTACATCATTTTTATTAGGTAGATTATATTTATGACTCTAAACCAATTTTTAGTTATCAATATTTCATTATATATAGTGTCTGAAATGAGCGCCCGATATGCGCGTGTATCTCCGATATCTCTCCCGATATCCGATGTCCGGTATGAAAAACCCCCATCCGATACGATCCGATATCCGATATTTAGACACCTATCCTTCTTTATCATGATGCTATAGAGTTCTGATCTGGTGCACCAGCACCATTTTGTTGGTCTTTGCTCTCAAGTACGGTATTCATGTGTAGTTGGGTATTGTAAGTTATCCATTTTGTGATTGCTTACTGCTCTGCTATTTTTAGCTCGACAATTCTTTATTCCTTGATGGAAAAAAAGGAAAATGAAAAACAATTGCAGCCAATTGTGCCCCTTGTCCAGGATTCAGTAGCTGGATCATGTCTCCCCTGATACACCCTGGCATGCTTTCCTGAACCAACTGAGCACCTCTCAGGTTGTCTTTGTATTATCAGTATGTTTCTTTTCCAGGGTTTGTTAAAATTGGGGAATGGAAAACGTAAGATTTTGATTTCTAGACAAGAGTCTGCCATGAAATGTAATGGAAATGGCAACGGCGTAATCAGTCAGCAATTGCTCTTGAAGGCATGACAAATATAATCTTTAACTCCTTTGAATCTCTTCCCTGCAACTCTTAATACTGTTTGAAAGCTCCATTTATCTGGTGAATTGAGAATAAATTTGTTAGCTTTTAAAAAATGGTCAGCGAAGGGTCAAACTTGCTGTTAAGTTATTAAGTAGTTTATGTCACAAATTCGTATTCACTTCACCACTTGTTCTCAGATTCTTTGTAAGTCAATGAATTGACTTACTGGGTCCATCTCCTACTGTATTGGTATGTTATCTCCATCATTGTATCCTTCTCTTCACGAATTGTTACAAGTTTATCACCTAACAAACTCTCAATTTGTCTGTTTGTTTGTGATGTATGTGGCTTTTTTGATAAAATTCATTTTGTAAATTGTGTTGATCCAGCCTTCCTCGGAAATCAAATTATTCTTCTTTTTTGTTTGAAACAATGTTCAATTCATGTATGTATTCTAGCGTCTTCAACTGTAATTCATGTATGTATTCTAGCATTCTATTGTTTTGCCTAGGAATTCTCTTGTTGTTGCCTTGACGGCACTGCAGCATTCTTTTGACTAGCGATCGTATTTTGCCTCCTGGTTCTTAGATTGTTTTAAAAGTGCTTTTCCAACATGTTTGCATTACTCTCCAACTATGTTTACCAATTATGTTGAAGTTGATGAATTAGATAATTACCCTTGGGCCTGTTTCTTTTCCCAACCCCCATTGTCTTCTGCATGCAGCTCACTGCTCTCGATGCACGCTACCGGTTAGCAGAAAGCCGGGACTATGAGGTTAAGGTCGCGTTTCTTCAGCTGGCCATCGCGTCTGGGTGCAAGCAGTACTTTGGCGAGGTGGAGAAAACTCTGAAGCAAGTGGGGAGGATGAAGTACCTGCGACCCCTGTATACTGCTCTGGTGCGGGGTACCAAGGAAGAAGAGAAGATGATAGCGAAAAGAATCTTCATCGAGGCTCGTGAGACCTATCACCCCATTGCTCAGGGCGTTGTGGAGTCTATATTTTCCAAGCACATTTAGCTGATGAACTATGGCAGACTGCTAACTTCTGTGATGATTCAGTCGTATGCAAACTGGCAGGGAGAGTGTCATTCGAAATTCTCTTAACATATGTAACCTGTGTCGCTATCTATCCATTTCGAGCAACTCTACAGTGCTGATGTTTGATGTCTAAGATGCATAAATGTAAGCATCCATTTAGTCGTGCGGGCTCAACACTTTCTCTAGTGGGGGCTCCCATCTCATTGCTGAGAGAATATCTGAGACTCGTCAAAGAAAAATTGAAAGCAAGCACAGTTCACTGATGGCTTTACTGATATCACTGTTATGTTTGTTATGCGGCAGATGATTGGAATCCCTAGCTTTTCAGCATCCTATAATGCCCATCAAAGGAGTTTGTTCTGTGAATGCACTCTCCTGATAGCTAGTTTTCTTTCATGCTTACGTTTCCTGGTATGCCTCCTCGTTGCCAAGAAGAAAGCCCTCGTCGAAAAGCCATCAAGGGCACCCCGTGGAGGCGCTCAGGCCCTGCATGAACGCCTGGATGTATGTCCAAAGCAAGGAGATCCCCGAGGCACTGAAACCTTACTGGGCGTTTCATCAGGAGAGGAAATTGGAGGAGAATGATTTCACGAGGGTGGTTTTGGAGGGGGGGGGGGGGGGGGGTGGGGTGGGGTGGGGTGGGGGTTTCTATGGTCCTGATGAGTTCAAGGTGCTCGAGATAATGCCAAGCTGGGCGGAGACTTAACGCGAGATTGCTCGGGGCACTGCAGGGGCCGGTTTAGCTGGTCAGCACGCTGCAGGCACCAGCGAGGGATGTGGTGATGGTGCTCAAGGCGTATATCAAGAAGCTGGAGGACGAGGCCTGGGCGTCAGCTTAGGGTGAGGTTGGGCATGTAAGTTGTTTGTTGTTGATTTGATCTGATTCTCTGAATTTTTCAGTTAAAAATGTCATTTTGATGATGCAATGCCTTTGGGCCTTTATAATGAAGGATGAGTGGTTCTAGGATCAATGCTAATGGTATGGAGGCAAAGATTGGGAGTGAAGCTAGACAAAATCCATGTAGTTCCCCTTGGTTTTTCCTTCATTTTTTTATATCTTATTGGTATTAGTTACTTATTCTACCACCACTGTAGAGTGGGGTTCTCTCTTTTAATCTTATGGTTCACTAGGTAACTACAACAATAGAGAGAAGAAGAATTCGGACTATTGATTGATTGAGCCCGTTCTTGTTTTGTGATGGTAAGAGGTTTAAAGTCAGACTACCATCATGCTAAGAGCTGTTAAAGGGCGGAACTTATCGACCTTAGCCATTGATATGCAAGATGCCGTAGAACCCTTATGGAGCTACCTTGAAAATGAACGAAGACGTTGATACAGTAACAGGCTTCTTTGACATTCGACCGTAAGTTACCATCGCACCTCCCCGCCTGCAAGAACAATCACATCATCATGCTGGTTTGAATGGAGGAACAGACTGCGTCCAGGCCTGCTTCAGGTTTCAATAACGTCAAGAGTTACCTTAAGAACTTGAGGACCAGAGAAGCTGCATCTCCTCCGATGCAGTTAAAACCAAGGGCAGGCTCTGGCAGATCACCCTATGAATTTAAACTAAAGTTAGAAGCTCCAGGAATCATGCTATTGGAAAGATAAAAATAAATACAGAGAGTAACAACAATCAATGATAAACGTTGTAGGAAGAACAGTATACAAACACTTCTTTAACTTCTGTTCTGACCCAGGCCTGCAAAACTAAAAGAGGAAGCGATGTAACAAGGATGGCATGTGATAAAAATAACAATTTAAAGTTTTCAGCAGCCACGCACATATAGTGCATGATCAAAAGTCTCCAAACTGATTCTGTTGTATTAGTATTATGTCGCACGAACACTCCTATTCTGAAGTCGTATTGTGTCGGATGAATTTGCAACATGTCGGCCTATCGTGTTCATATTGGTGTGGCCGTGCAACATAACTATAATATAAACATTTTCTCTTGTTATTATCTTGTATTGATTCTTAAAAGTTTTAATTAACTATTAACCTATATTGCATGGACACGACCATGCTACCATGGACACAACATGCCAACATGGTAAAGTTTTTGAAAATACACGTGTTCGACACGCGACACGTCCGACACAACAAGACTTCAGGATAGGAGTTTCCGTGCTACATGGCTATCAACTTTTTGCTAATTTGCAGATTCCCTGTACATTACATTCCCTGGGGGAAATGTAATAATTTTTCAAATTATAATAATTAAAAACCAATGGTTGCTTCCGCTGCTATCTTTATGTTTGGCTATATCAAGAGATTGATCTCTTCGCTTTACGCCTTCACTTTCTCAACATCAATACAAGGAGAATGTGAAGGGGATTTCCACTCTCTCCAAAGACCTCATTTCGCAGGTTGTTTCTTCTGTCGTTCTGTAATCATCCTAACCAAGTGGATTGGAGGAAGTACTTTCTCCAATCAGATTAACAGATTATGGATCAAATTGGATCTCAAGTCAGATCTAATTGGGTGTACGGAAATTTCCAGCCTCACCAACGAAGGTGTTTCTTGCATAAAATTGCCCGTCATATGCTCATAATCTCTCAATTATGAACCACGGCATCAATTAAATTATACATTGGACTTGAATCCAGAAATTCATAAACGCTATGCTCAACTATTTAAAGTACTCTTCGTAGTTGTATGGAAGATCAATGGTTAGAAGAAATATTAATCCGCACCTGTCTCTAATAATATCTATGTTCTTGACACCCTGAACTTTTGCGAGCTGGATAATACACTGCCCTACAATGCTAGTAGCACTGTTTTGCACAATAGTATCACCTACATTAATCCAAATGAACAATCAGTAAATATCAAACAAAGGAAACACAGAAGATGCACAGCAAACACAATAATATAGAAGTACCAGATTTCAGCCTGACTAAATCTTCCAGCATCAGCAAAGCAGTCAGAGGATTTACAGTAATCGTGGCAGCATATACATAGGGATATTTTCACCAACTTTGTGCCAGATACCCTCTTCTTTCCCAACATAAGTCTGCCAAGTTCCCGTTAAATATGTCTCCGGCATCAGGCAAAAAAATTCCCATTCTAGAGCACAAAAACCAAAGCAAGTAACTGTTGTGAAGCAGAGAAGCAAGAAATTGAGCAGCGGACAACTAAGGAATATCAAAAGCAAGGATAATATTGCCAAAGTGTATGGTAGCAATTCTATGTATATAGACTCAGAAAACATACATATAACCAAATACCAGAGGAATGGAGGAGATGGTATAACCCAATCACCAATTGAGAGGCTGCTCATTGCAGAACCTACCGCATGTACTTCACCAAATCCCTCATAACCCCCAATCGCAGGTACAGGAGGCCTTACTGGATAAACACCTGCAGCAAAAAGGCGAAATTTGAAATAGAAACTCAGCGTGCAGATAATGTGACTGTTGGGAACTATTTTTTTTCATTAGTTAGAAACAAAATGAGAAATGATAGCCAATTAAATTTATATGTCGGAAACAGAGAATAGTCTACAAGAAAATATCATGTGCCCTTATGAGGCAGAGTAATTCAGAAGATTAGTATATTGGACGCCCTTTCAAGGAAAACAGAAGACTAGAACTATATGATATCACTACAGAGTATAAATAATGTTAAGGGTGATGAAAATCAAGAGAAAGCTGACCACTAAAGAAATTACATTTACAACACAA
>JAVJIF010024282.1:0-27580 GCA_038442645.1 Agave tequilana
GAAGAAGATGAGAACTTGATTGAGTAAGATTATTAACAAAATTAGGAAATTGTTTGATAACGAGAATATCCTAATAGACTATGACTATGTGATATTACTTTACTAGTGAGATTTAGGTTTGGGTAATGAACTCTATGAAGGGTTTTGATTAGAAACATTTTAGTTGTTCTGAAAATCGTATGATAAAAATAATAATAACAATAATAATTGGTATATTCTAAAATGGGTAAGAAGCTAGTAATAATAATTATGAAATATTTCTCTCCTACGAGAGACATTGTAGTTGCGATCTACTTGAAATTCATTTAAATTTTGTATATATGACGTTGATTGCTACTAATACTAAAAATATCAAAATAAGAAAATTGACATATGGGTGTCCGATGTGGTTTATTCGGGAAAGAAACACGAGGTGATGCTCGGTGCGTATCTCTTATAGAACACTCAACTTGAAGGTGAGTAGGGTTCCGGTAAACCTAGAGTAAATTATGAATAATAACAACTATATTGTTAACTTCGTAGAAAATTGATAATTTTCACATGAATGTCTCTTGAATGAAAAGTTAGTTAATTGCGAGTAATATAAGCATGATGTGATTGTTTTAAATTAACGTATTTAATATGTGTCAAACTCTTGATATGATGTGTACACATGTGTTGTTTGATGATAACTCTTGTATTTACTCTTGATGTGACGAGCACACGTGTGTGGATGGCAGTTCTTGATAGAACTAGTTAATATTGTCTTGTTGATTCAAATTCTTGGTGAAACTAGTAGTGAATGTGTATGTATTGAGATTTATATCTTGTGAAGGAAGGGGCCGTAGGGTTCCGGTAGGGGTCAAAAACGATGTGAAGGAAGGGGGCCAGAGAGATCCGGCAGGGGTCGAAGACGGTGTGAAGGAAGGGGCTGGAGGGATCCGGTAGGAGTCGAAGACGGTGAAATATTGGATGTGTATAATTGATGTGTGTGTGTATACACTGTGTGTACACTATGTATGTATCATGTGTGGTACTTGTGTGTTGTATGGTGGACATCTTGTGTATGGCATGGTGGATATCTGTAATCTATATTACATTATGACATTATAAATAGCTCTTGCCTTGAAATCAGAACACGAAGTTAATGAATTGAAGTGAATACCCTAACATTGTTATTATACACTCTCTAGTATCCGAACAATAAATTGAAGTAAGTGATTAATAGTTGAAACATCTATATTCTTGATTACTGACTTTTATGTTTCATGTACTCTACATATTTCTAATGCATTTTGCGTTGTAACTATTGGTTTACTCTCACTCATTGAGTCGTATAGCTCACCCCCCATAGATTCATGTTTTCAGGACAGGCCAGAGATAAATATCAGCTAAAGGCAAGGGTAGAACACTGGAAAGACTCAAAGCATTCATTGTGTGGGTCTACCAAGCTTATATAATAGTTTATAATTGAGTATTTTATTTATATGTATGTATGCAGAGTTCATGTTATAGATTAGACTGAATAGTCGAATACGTGTGATTTGATTCGATGATGTATTATGTACACCTGTGTACAAGTTCCATATGGATATAAATTTGAGTTGGTTTGTGTTAGACTGTGATACCGAGGAGAATATTTTCGGGTAAGTGTTTAATTTATTATCTTGAGTTGTATCCACATGATTGAATTTGAGAGATTTATAAGTAGGCGATCTCAAGTCAGAATTTATTTATAACAGCGTGAAATATTGTTTATACATATATGATCGATGTAAATTCTAGAATTGTATGTATCGATATATCAGAGCAGACTCCGTACTATAGAGGGAATGCTGCCGAAATTTTCGATGAATTTAGAGATGATTATAAATATTATATGATTAATTGACATAATTGAATTGGATTAAAGTTAACCCGATGATTAAAATCTGGGACCGTTACAGGCTTTTTGGCCAGAATTTTTTCCTGAAATGAACACAGTAAATAGTATTTCTTATTAGATTTCGGCGTCGGGCTGAGGGAAATTTCTCTCTAAAAAGCATGCATTGGTTCTTACTGTTTGTGGGGCTCAAACATGATTTTAATTTTTTTGACAGCTAAAAAGTTGCTTGTGAAAAAACTGAGATGAACACGTGAGCAATATTTTTTGTTTTGCTTTTCGTAAAACCAAAGAGCCCAAAGGTAAGTGTGTACCTGCCTTCATCTCAAGGGCACTGTGAATCTGTGATTCATGTTACTCTGCAATAATTTCTCAACCATGTGCATGTTCATCAGTTTCATGTGTCGACTATTAATGAGACATAATGTTGGTAGTGGATTTGTTGTCATAAATATATTGTTAGTAGATTTGGTCATTTGGTGCATGGATTTTTCTGCAACTATTTAGTCTGTATATCTAGGTTACTAGGTACTGGGATTTGGATTCATTGACCAATTAAGGAGCCAAGACAACGAGTCAAAACTGGGAGTGTTAGACTTTTAGGGCTTGAATTGCTATAGATGATGAATCACTGTTGACACAATATATATAGCTTGGTTAATGATAGAAAACCTTTTTTTTTCCGAAAAGATTTTGGATGCAGCAAACACTCTAGTTATAAAACAAACACACACACACATACACGTGTTGCACGGCTCAACAAGTGGCCACACGTTAAGCCGTTGGGTCTGCTCCTCAATGGACACCGGTTCGAATCTCATGAAGAGCGACATATAGGAGATTAGTCTGGAGGGCTTGTTGACCACTAGTTGAGAGTGGAGCGTCTCCGCAATACCATCGAAACTTATCTTCCATGTGTGTGTGTATTAGTGTCATTCCGAAAGCATTCGAGTCTGGATCCTTCTCACTAAAATACCAACACCCGACATCTGAAGTTGATCTACATTATTTAAAATAAACAAAATAAAAAATCAAATATTTTTAATACTTTTTGCCCGTCCATCAAGCGGCGCAAAATGAACAGCCAAAAGTAGTGAGTCAGTTAGATTTATGTCTTTAGATGTACAAATTCTCGATACGTCTATTTGATCATGATCTAAACGTTTAAAAACCCCTACAAACTAATTTTTGTTAGGTTTTAAATGTTCTACACTGTTAAACTAATCAACTCACTTTTTAGACTATCCATTTTTTTCCTATTTGAAGCACAGGCAAAATATACTTAAAATACTTGATTTTTAGTTTATGGATACTTCAAATAATATAGATTAACTTCAACTTAATGGATCTTGTATTCGAACGTCGTAGAATTGTATTTGAGTGGAAAGGATTTAGCCTCGAATCCTTTCGGAATGACACAAGTGTGTGTACACATACACACATATGCATACAGAGAGATGAACTTATGTCCTTCCAAAAGGATTTGAGCCCGAATCGTTCCAACTCAAATATAACCCTCTGACAGTCAAATACAAGATCCACTTCGTTGAACTTGATTTATATTATTTCAAGTATTTATAAAAATCAAATGTTTTGAATACTTTTTGCACATCCATCAAGCAACGCAAAATGGACAGCCGAAAGTAGTGAGTTGGTTAGATCTATGTCTTTAGACATACAAATTCTCGATCCGGCCATTTGATTATGATCTAAACATTTAAAAACCCCTACAAAACAATTTTTGTTAGGTTTCAAATGTTCTACACCGTTTAACTAATCAACTCACTATTTAAGTCGTCTGTTTTTTCTCTTACTTGATGTATTGGGGAAAATTATTCAAAACACTTGATTTTTTGTTTATAGATACTTGAAATAATATAAATCAACTTTAGCAGAATGAATCTTGTTATTTCAAAAGTTGATCATATTATTTCAAGTATCTATAAATTAAAAATCAAGTTTTTTGAATAATTTTTGCTCATGATCAAGTAGGGGAAAAACATGCAATCTAAATAATGAGCTTGTTAGTTTAACTGTGTGGTATATTTGAAACCTAACAAAAATTGATTTGTAGGGATTTTTAAATGTTTAGATCATAATCAAATGGCCGGATCGAGAATTTGTATGTCTAGAGATAAATCTAACCAACTTACTACTTTCGGTCGTTAATTTTGAGCCGCTTGATAGATGGGCAAAAAGTATTCAAAATACTTGATTTTTAGTTTATAAATACTTGAAATATTATAGATCAACTTTAACGAGTGGATATTGTATTTGAATGTCCGAGGTTATATTTGAGTTGGAAGGATTCAGACTCAAATCCTTTTAAAAGGACACAAGTCTCTCTTTGTATATATCAACCTTACAACACAAGTCTTCCGGAATAACACATCCCAATTATAAAAGAATCAGCTCTTTATGGGCCTTGTCATAATTGCAGTGCTTTTCAGACAAACGAGAGGAAAATTGTCAAGACCATTTTCCAGTGGGGCCCCACAAAATACATCCATATTTTAAAGCGAAATAAACAACGCTGTTTGGAAAAGCAGGTGGGGCTCACAGATTTCAGAGAAAAATCTCATTTTCTGAGTCATTTTCATCAACCAAACATGACCTAATATCCCTATTTTCCTGTGGGCCCCACTAGCTATCACTTTTATCCGCGGCTAATCAAATTTCGGTGGGCCCCATAATGATTCCTTGGCTTCCCGCCGTGTTTGATTTGATGTAGTTGTGTGTGTGTGTGAGAGAGAGAGAGAGAGAGAGAGAGAGAGAGAGCTTTAATTGTATGTAGTTTTCATTTTTGTACCCAGGGTCTGTTTGGCTGGAAAAGCAATTAGAAAACAGACAGTAAGACACACTTCTCATTCTTGCTGGTGGGCCTTATGTTGTAAGTTTTTTACTGATTTTCTCTCATTTTTTGGCTAAAAGAGAAATGTGGAATTCACTAACGTCAGCGCTCTTTTTCTGATGTTTTGATTTTTCTCAAACCAAACGAATTCAGTAAAGGATAGAAAAAATAACAAGTGAGGCTCACCAAAACCCGACTTTTCCTCCACCTTATGGCCAAACAAGCACACCCTTGTGGCATGTTACATGTCTGTTTTGACAATATGTAAATAACTAAATACTATCTAGCTCATCTTAATAGTTATTAACAGTAGAGAGCTACGTGTTGTTTCATCGTTTTCCTCACACGGCACCAAATCAAACAACTCGGGTTGCACAAAGCGTTTGGCATTCTGTAGCCGAAAAGTCAGCTAGCGACGGACTTTTCTTGATTTCTCTATCAATTCTCTAGTCCTTTAACACGTATGTCGTCCGGGTCAGGTCCGATTTAGCGGGCTAATTATATCTCCGGGCCCGGATCCGAGAATCCACGCCAATCATCGTTGGTGCGCCACGTGCGCTCTGCTGGCCCCACCTTCTCTACTCGCTCTCAATTCTACGGACCCAATGTTGACGTCTACAATACAACAATTTAATTTATTTGACCCGATGTTGACGTCTGCTGCACAATAATTTATTTTATTTTATTTCCTGCCAGTATCAAAGATTTCCACCCAGAATATTTCAAACTAGCAAACAAAATAAGATGATAACCTTTGTAAATCGTAGCAGGAGATCTTTTTCCGAGTAGCAGGGCCCTGATCTACAAACTGAGTGATTTAGATATCTCAACTCAGTATCTCTCTTCAGTTTCCATTCTCAATCTGAGCCAAGCTCAAAAAATAAAAAATAAAAATGGCCTCTGTTGCTTGTGTCGTGTTGTTCCTGATCTTTGTGGTTCAGATCCTCCAATCTGAATCCAAGGATTCACTGATTCTGCCTCTTCGAACACAGAAAATCCCAGCGAAATCGCTGCCGCGGCAGCAGGCGAACAAGCTACGGTTCCACCACAACGTCAGCCTCACCGTCACCCTCGCCGTCGGCACGCCGCCGCAGAACGTCTCCATGGTGCTCGACACCGGCAGCGAGCTCTCTTGGCTCCTCTGCAACGCCACCGCCTTCCGCCCCGCCGCCTCCTCCTCCTACTCCCCCGTCCCCTGCTCCTCCCGCACGTGCCAGTCCCAGGCGCGCGACCTCCCCATCCCCCCACTTGCGACGGCGGCCCCGCCGGAAACTGCCACGTGTCCCTCTCCTACGCCGACGCGTCATCCTCCTCCGGCACACTCGCCTCCGACACTTTCCACATCGGCGACTCCCAGCCCTCCAGAACCGTCTTCGGCTGCATGGCCTCCACCTACTCCTCATCCGGCGAGGATCCCGTCACCGCCGGTCTATTAGGGATGAACCGCGGTGCCCTCTCCTTCATAACCCAGTCCGCCACCGGCCGGTTCAGCTACTGCATCTCGGACCAGAACTCGACCGGGGTCTTACTAATCGGCGAATCGAACCTGACCCTTTTCGTGCCACTGAACTACACGCCGTTAATTGACATCTCACTGCCCCTGCCTTATTTCGACCGGGTCGCCTACTCGGTCCAGCTCGAGGGGATCCGGGTCGGACCGGTCTTGCTGCCCATCCCAAAATCGGTGCTCGAACCGGACCACACCGGCGCGGGCCAGACCATGGTCGACTCCGGGACCCAGTTCACGTTCCTTCTTGGGCCGGCCTACGACGCTCTCAAGGCCGAATTTTTGAGGCAGACGAGAGGGGTGCTGGCCGAATTAAACGACCCGGATTTTGTGTTCCAGGGGGCGTTCGACACGTGTTTCAGGATCGGGGCGGGGGTGAGCGTCAGAGGGATAGAGAGGGTGCCGGCGGTGGATCTGGTGCTCCGCGGGGCGGAGGTGAGGGTGACGCGGGAGCGGTTACTGTACCGGGTGGGTGGCGGGATCTGGTGCCTGACGTTTGGGAACTCCGACCTGGTGCCCATGGAGGCGTACGTTATCGGGCACCACCACCAGATGAATGTGTGGGTCGAGTACGATCTGGAGAAGGGCCGGGTGGGGTTCGGCCCGGTCCAGTGTGACCAGGCCTGTCAGAGGTTTGGGCTGGGTTTGTGAAGTTGGGCTTTGGGCTTTCGGCTTGAGAGTTTATTTACCCTTGATTAGATGTAGCAATAGATTCTTTCAGAGATGCCTAGGTCCCTAGATGAGTGACAAGGTATAAACAAATACATCTTCTGATTCATTGTGCTGTCTTCGGTTGAATTTCAGTCTCAGTCCTGCTGCTGTGTGAAGTGTCCGCGACATTCGCAATGTGTGCAGCACGCCGTGGAGGAGTTATGGTTGCGTTGCCGATACATTTCACAGGTACCTGGGCATCGCCGGCGACAACGCATTGCTCACCGTGCCGCGCTGCTCAGCAATTGCGGGATCAGTGGAATTAACTGACTTTACCGTAACTCGCAGCACTCTTCCTGCCGCATCTCTCTCCTCAGCTGCTGCGCAAGTCGATGCCGGGACAACGCTTGCATCGACGATGACCTTCACTTCGTTCCGTTCTGGCGGTAGCCGGTGCTGTTGTGCCGAGCTCGCGAGGATCCTCTCTTGCGCCTTTTGTCGAACATCTGCAGAAACCTGATGTAGAAGCCGCTGCCATTGCTCTGCAAGAGGAAAATGTTCCACACAACCCAGAGTATGTGAAGTGTGTAGCTTCGTACTTGTACCAGTAGACTCTTGTGTATTTAATAGCTACTACTAATTCTTTATTGGATGGGGGAATTAAACAACTAAACAAGAGTTGAGATCTAAGTTCCACTTGAATTGACAACTTCTTCCTCTTCTTTTAATGGAAAGTGAAATGTGGTCATCTGTTTCAATCAGGAAGGTTTCTTTATGTTAGGTAAGGAAACATATTGTGCAACAACACATGCATGGAATTCTTTTGGGCTAAGTCGGCACAACTTGATTAATTTGGTGAATTATTAGAGTAAATACTGTGTCGGGGATGTTAAACCCTGACAGTAACGTTGAAAAGCAATATAAAAATTTATGAAAAATGGATCTGACGTGTACAAAATGATTTAAGAACAATAATAGGTTATTTTAGGTCAGTTTTATTATAGAGAGAGCCTTGCGAGGGGCTCCGGCTTCAGCCTCTCTCTGACCTCGACATTAAATAGAACCTTTTCGCATTAGCTATGAGCCCAAATCTAACATCATGTTATACTCATTCCGCATTTACTAGTGTTAGCATCACCTTATTACCATACAATTTAGTTGGTTATTATTGTTGAAAATGTAGTGGTCAAAAATTGACTCTCACAGGATGACATCACGTGTCGAAACAACCAAGAGACTACGACACTCTATATCCTCCGGAGCCAATTTGGTCAACAGTGAAGTCACTCTTCGTTTAGCACGTTAATATCAATAATTAGTCAAGTCCACATTTTTTCCGGATTATTGATTTACTTTTCATAACACACACCTGTATTTGCTTTATCTCTCTCTCTCTCTCTCTCTCTCTCTCTCTCTCTCTCTCTCTGTGTGTGTGTGTGTGTGGGTGTGGGTGGGGTGGGGGGGGGGGGGGGACTCATGTCATTCTGGAAGGATTCAAAGCCGAATCCTTCTCACTTAAATACAACCCTGCGAGATCCACTCTATTGAAGTTGTTATACTTTCAAATTACTAAAAATAAAAAAATCATGTATTTTCAATGCTTTTTTCTCATCCATCAAGTAGGCGCAAAAAAAAGACTGAAATAGTGAGTTGGTTAGTTTAACAATGTAAGATATTTGAAATCTAACAAAAAATATTGTGTGAGGGTTTTTAAGTGTTTAGATCATGATGAAATGGTCGGATCCTGATTTCTATGTCTAAAAACGTAAATATCATGAATATGCTATTTTCGGCCGTTCAATTTACGCCTACTTGATGGATGAGTAAAAAGTATTTAAAATACATGATTTTTGATTTTTAATTACTTAAAATATTGTAGATCAACTTCAACAGAATGGATATTGCATTTGGATGTCGTAGGGTTGTATATGAGTGTGAAGGATTCTACCCCGAATCCTCCCAAAATGACACATGTCTGTCTCATTAGTTTACCTCTAAGAGTGAATTAGTAATTAATCACCACCAAATCACCCTCCAACTTCTTTCTCTTCTTCTTGCTCATGCACCCAAAAAGGTGATTAATTTTTGTAATTTATCACTGTCACGCTTCGCTTCCTAAAATACATGGAAACGGAGTCGCGACGAGAGTCGGCGACATATATACGCGAGGAAAATACCCCACATATATACACTAAGCTTAAAGTAACCTGAACAAGTTATAAATCCAAACCAAAATCTATCAATAATCACTGCAATATCCCATATAAACATCCACACATGATATCATATAAAAAGCACTAGAACAGAGACTGAATCTGATATGCATGAATCAAGAAAAGTATAGAAATAGGAATAAAAAGATGCAAGAATACCAGAATCAAAAGGGAGAGCGTCTAGTTCCTCGCAAAGCATACAGTCTCATCGAACACCTGCACGATAGAAATAAAGCGTCCAATATCTGGACGTGCAAATCCAGGGTCGTCAGAAAGCGACCTGGTGAGTGTGTGTGTAAAGAGGACTGCTCATATAAACAATGTGCACAAAATAATAACAAGATAACTGCAAACATAAGATAACTAAATAACATGATAAATAAATAACTGAATAATAATAACATGAATAAGTGTGCAAATAAAAGACAAGTAAAACAACTGTAACAAACAACTGATGTTTAGATGTGTATCCTAGCAATATCACTAATCTGGTATATAAATCTGGTGTTACAATCATATGTCTATCATAGTGATATATATGTACAATCAGGTGATTACGGTCAGTCACAATGCATTAACAGTTCATTGTCATTTATTATGTTAGCGAACACCAATTGGCACCTGTAATAGACGCATCCCATACTATGCCTATTATACGTGTCAATCGATATCCTAACTTAATTGAAATTAACAGAAGAGACATTGTCCATGCTTTAGGTGGGTCCTGTACATACCCGGGACCACGGCCTCAATTTCCTGGCGCTGAACCAGGCCGTACCGCTAGATACTCAGTAACAGTAACAGTAATCTCACTGTATGAACAGTGGAACAATAACAGTACAGATGAGATGTCAGTCATCCCCCAGGAACCCTGCAGTGGAACCCTCAGTCGGCTGCACAAATCCTAGGTCCACCCAAAATACAGACGCTGTCTCCTCTATCAATTTCCCCAAACCCAGTGTAAGTTGTTCAATTACTTTACTATTGAATTCAGTAAAAACAATCAATACTCATGTTACTTGTAACACTGGGACGACACAGTGACAGCAACGTTAACAGTACAGTAACAGTCAATCAGTAATCGTATACACGGTGAACAATATCAGTAACAGTGAATAGTAACAGTAACCGTGTATCCGATGAACAATAGGACTGTACAGGGAGTTACGGTCAAACAATCTTGTCCCAGTAACTTTCAGTAACATGAATAATACAGTAACAGTTTAGACACCTCTAGTCAATATATACAATCTAATATTAGACTGATCAAGATCACATCCACTGATATAATTTCTATAACTAATCTGTCAACTCATAATCTCAAAAGTTATCCTCATGAACCTCAAACATCAAACCTTATTAAGGTAATCTGGTACGGTAATCACAAGTCCCATAAATCAATAATCAATTCTCTCATCCTAACGATCAACTCTGATCCTCAAGTCATCGATATATCCAAATCTCAATAACTGAAATACTACATGTTTTGATACATATAATCAAATCCTCATATTCCAATTCGATCAAGATTATCCCACACTCTCTCTATTAAGGTCAATCACAGGATCCCAAAGTCAAGTAACATATCAGATATATATCTAAGATCTATCAGGTCAGGTCAATCAAATCAATGTCTATTCCTCAAGACCAGATTCATCCAAGTATAACCAAGAATCATCACTAAAGGGTAAAGTCTTCAATCCATAAGAAATCTAGAAATAGCAGAACAAGAGTTAGTTGACTAGGGGAAGAGCAAGTCGACTGGGGTAGTGGATTTGGACTGGGTTAGTCGACTAGGAAATAGGATAAGTCGACTATACAAGGTAATAGTCGACTAATAGGGAAAGGCAAGTCAACTAATATAGGCGGTTTGACTAGTTTAGTCGACTATCAGGAGGGATAAGTCGGCTAGGGTAGGTGTAAGTCAACTATAAGAAAAGGGTAAGTCGACTAATACAGGTTACAATCAACTAACAGAGAGTCGACAACATTTCTGAATGGTCACCAAGTCGACTAGAAGGCTATGGTAAGTCGACTAATCGGGGTATTAGTCGACTAATAAAAGGGCAAGTCGACTAATATCCCTGCTTGTGAGTATGAACAAGGCTCCAAACAAATTCCTACAATTCCCAAAAATGGTGGATATTACGCTCGTTATCATCAAGATATGTCACCAAGCAATATAACTGAAAATCACCTCACATAGTATAGTTCTTTAACCTCTGTCAATGATCCATCAATCTCAAAATCAATATGTATATTCATTCTAGGACTTACCACAGTTATATCAGCAACAAGGTCAAGTCTCGTTTACGGTATATCAATACTAGGCCTAAGCCAACAACGGCGATCTACCAACACAGAAAATGATCCTGATACAAGCTCCTATGAACTAGGTGATTAAAGTGAACAATCATGGATGTCTCGTGAAGTAGTATAAGAAATCAAACTGGTAAAATATAAAAGAAAGTCACATGAAATGATAAGTGTAACAGGTAAATGCATACTGACAACGGTAAATAAACAAGTGCACAAGAACGAACACTCACATAAATTGACACAGTTTCGGAACCGAATCGCCGTCTGGTCTTCACTGCAAGAACCGGTAATGATCTACGGATCATCCCATAGATCAGTCTTCGAATCGCTTGTGTATCAAGTCTACAACGAGCACTAATCCAGATCGGGTCCGGGTCTCCTGCAACGGTCCGGATCTCACCAAACGATTCCGAAATGCTGTAGCACGCAACCAACACATACAAATAAAAATAAATACATGCTTAACACCTGACCTAGCATATATACATGGACCGTATGGATACAGCTTATGCTGATATCAGAGGCAGCTGTCCATGGCGAAGAAAGAGATCCCCATGTGCCAATGACCTGCAACTCGGGAAAAAGAAAAGGAAGGAAAAGGAATTGACAAAGCAAACATAAGAGTATCACGCGCACATATTCTGTACGAGCATAGTCAGTAATCCGAAATCAAGTTGCAGTTTGCAGCTATCTTGCCACAAATCTGCAGCTCAACAACGAAAGAAGACCTGATCTTAGTTATACATCAAAAGTTTGCATCTAAACAAAAAACATTTAGCATGTCATAACTGGGAGGGGAAGAATGGGAACCCCCAATATGAACTTCATTAAAATTGAACATCAAGAAAATTCAAATTTGCAGTGTAGTATTTTCAAACATGCATAGAGACCAACTTTATGCTATCAAGATAAATTCAATATTAAAGTTATTAGTAGAGAGTAATCATATATCATTTTTTGTGAGTAGAAACGTTCATGCTGTTCTTTTTCTTATAAGATAATATAATAATTAATAACAAAATGAACTGTTTACATGAGTAATTTAAGCAATTTATTAAACCTATTTCTGTACTAATGAATTGGAGAAGAGGTGCCAGGATCTTAGAATGAGAACAGAAAGCAAATTAGTTTCTTATCTCACCTTCAGTTTTCTCACATCCAAACAAAACCCGCCGGGGGGGGGGGGGGGGGGGGGGGGGGGGTGCTCGAGGAGAAGGGAGGGGCTGCGGACTGTGCTGCTGGAGGGGAGCAGGCCATGGTTGCCGCAGCTCGCTGTTGCTTGGCTGCGGCCTGAGGGTGCGGCAACACAGGAGAAGAAGGAGGTGGATTTGCAGGTTGGGAAGGGAAGAGAAAAGGAAGGGATTAATTTTAGGATTAGAGAGATTTGTTTGGTTTTGGGATTTTGTTGTTAAGATTAGAATCAAGTTTGTTAGTTAAGATTTAGGTAAGATATGGAATATAATGGATTTGGATGAAAGAGGATGTGGGCTTGGCTGTGCTTCAGGCCTTGGACTAAGGAAAAACAATTGAAAAAGAAAAGACTAAGAAGAATGAGATGTGACTAAGCTTGTAGTAGAATTGAAAAGAAGAAATAATAAAAAATACAATTAACAATAACTAAATGTGAAAAACAATAATAATAATAATAAGTATTTATAACAAGGAAAATCAACAATAACTAATAAATACATGTATACACTTTAAACATACTATTATACATTATTGAGTTATGTATTTCAAGGTAGAGGTATCACAATCACCAACCAAAACACCCTCCCCTACTTCTTTTTATTTTTCTTGGGCACGCCCCACCTCCCCACGGGGTCTGGACTTGGTCGAGCTCGGGTCGAGCTCAAGTCCACCTCATATCAAAGCTCGGGTCGAGCTTAGGTCGAGCTCAGCTCAGGCCTGCTCCAAATGGAGGAGGAAAAAAAGAAACATAGATGAAAAGAAAGAGAAAAGAAGAGAAATATAAGAGAAAAGAAAAGGAAAAAAATATTTAAGGACAAATTTTGAAGGAAAGAGGATAATTTTGGGGTTCATTATTTTGAGGGAGGGGGGGGGGGGGGGGGGGGGGGGGATGAGAGAGAGCGACAGAGAGAGGTGGAGAAATTTGAATGATTATTAAAGTGAGAGAGACACAGAGAGAAGCATGAGTGGTGAGATTTATAAACAAAACACACTCTCTCTCTCTCTCTCTCTCTCTCTTCTCTCTCTCTCTCTCTCTCTTCACTCATCCTTTTATATCATTTCTTGTATTTTTCTCTTTTCATACCACATACATATTAAAGCACGTTTAAAACTTAAATATAATTAATTGTTTATTAACTAAGTAATTGAATTATCACTTCTAATTATTTTTTATATTTACATAATCTTAACAATTAAAATTTTAATTTAAAGTTAAATTGTCCAAGTGTTACAGATGACCCAACACGATGGCTCATGAAAGGACATGAGATATACTGGCAGCGACGAGACCACTGAGTTTTATGAGAGTGAGTCGCCCTCCTATGCATTTTCCTTTCCATCATGCCAGCGTCTTCTGTACCTTATCAATGAGGGGGATCGAATCTTGTTTCTTTTGTCGTCCCGACTCAAGTAGGATACCAAGATAATTTATTGGATAATCTTATTCCACACAGTTGAAGAGGGCAAAGAAGGTGGTCATTTAAGATTTGGTGCCTAAAGGAGGAGGGAACTTTTACGAAAATTAATGTGGAGAAATTTTCGTCTTCTTTCTCATACTGGATACCGACTCTTCTAATCTGCATATCTTCGTAAATTCTCTTTTTCCATATCTCTCCCGACCAGCACTAAAAACAATGTAAATACCACTCGAGGGTCAGTGCATCATCGGTAACGGTAACGTTGGTGGCTTCTATCTAAGCTTATTAAATTTTTTTTTTTGGGAGATATTGAAGTAATTTATTGTCTTCCAAAAATCTTTGCACACAGATTAATATCAATCCATACTATTTCATCTTTAATAACAATAAAATAAATAACTTCCTTTCCGCGCCCTCATATTTGTCGGCTGGGCTGTGGGCCAGAGGCTAACAGGCCTAAGTGGGCCTTGACCGGAGCCCAAGTGATCTGACCAGAGTCTTCTCTTTGCATCCTGTCGTTTCGGGTCCCCTTAAACTGCTCCGCAGGATACTGCACCGCGGTCGGTCCCTTGTCGTCTTTCTCCGTCATTGTGTCATTTTCTCTCGCGATCTCACATCCCAACACAACGCGCGGAGAAGAAGGACGTCGCCACGTCATTGTCATTTTCCTTGTTCAATAATTTCAGGGAGCAAACCCCTCGATCTTCTAGTTCCTCGCGGAAAACCTCAGATCCTCTCTTGTGTAAGTCCTAATTTTGTAAAATTTTTCCCTTTTTGATCTCTTTTTCTCGGTACCTATTTGTGATTCTAGGGTTTAGAAAGCGGATAATTTGGTTAATTTTGTTTTTATTTGTGAAATCTCAATCGATTCTAGAACAATGAAGCGTTTTGGGTGAAATGCACGATGAAAGGCGGAATCTTTTATGTAGACCATTGCTTTTTTAACTAATTCGTCTAAAATTACAGAGAAAAGGGGGAAATTCTGGCCGGGATCATGAGTTTTGTGTTCAGAGGAAGTAGAGGAGACATTGAGAGTGGGTTCTCGGGTTTATCCCGGAGAGGCAATCAGTGGTACGAATTCTCGATTTAGGGTTTCAAATTTCATTTCATTAGTTGCATTTGTGTGTTTTTATTCATTTTGTTGTGACTTGTGATTGCAGAGAATGCATGCGGGTAGTCGACCTGTTAACACCAACTCGATGGCATTTCTACTCACAGGTAACATTTCGCTTTGATGAACAAAATTTTGCTGACGGTAGAACTTATTTTAGCTGTAAATTTATTGGGTTTAACTAATTTTATGTACATTGTGGAATTTGGCAGTCCTTTTGCTGTTTATGATTCTCAACTCACACCAACTGTCACCAAACTTTCTGGTAATTGAATCCAGTGTGTATTTTGAGCGTGTCAATGTGCCTTACTAGCATTTTGAATATGTTATTTAAAGAGTATTTTCCATGTTTGCTTGTAGCTTTGGCTAGTTCTTGGAGTGTTTTTACTGGCCACGGGCCTTAGGATGTATGCTACATGTCAGCAACTCCAGGCCCAAGCACATGCCCATGCAGCAGCAGCAGCTAGTGGCTTGCTTGGGCACACGGAGTTCAGGCTGCATGTGCCTCCATCCATCACTTTTGCGACGAGAGGGAGATTGCAGAGCCTTAGGCTTCAACTTGCCCTTCTTGATAGAGAGTTCGACGATTTAGGTATGCGGTTTGCTGGTGTAGGCTTTTGTGCAATTGAATATAGGTTGGTGATATGCCTTTGCTGTTTCGTAACCGAATATTTCTAAACACAAAATTTCACTTGTTTTCTTGCAGATTATGATGCTTTAAGGGCACTAGACGGTGACAATAATCCTGATGCTCCTTCTATGAGTGAGGAGGAGATCAATGCTCTTCCTGTACACAAATACAAAGGCCAGTCACAAAGGCAAGTCTTAAGGCTTATTCATTTTAGTATGTTGAATGGGTAGAGTCTAAAGACACACTCTGTTATATAAAAAAAAAAAATTAATCTTAATTTTTTGTTTTTTGAATCTTGAGTCTCTTCATCCCCCTAATTTTCTTTTACTGTTGTACCCTAAAATAAGCTTAATTTAGTCTCTTTTGATATTGTTTTCATTTGAATGTGTTATATGTTAGCAGTGGTCGGCCACCGCTTCAACAGCCTTCATCATCTTCAGCATCTGCAAGCGAGGTAGCCTTTGCATGCTTTTATGACAGTTCCATTTTAAGTTTTTATTTCAGTTTTTAAGTGTCTGCTATTGTGTGATCGTAAATTTCTATGCACGTTGTATATGAAACCTTGCCTTTTAATTACTTACATGATGCACTTCACGAAGCTCGGTAGATATTTAAGGATGGTTATATCTGTTGATTAATGGGAACTATATCCGACATAAACGATGCTTTCACCAATAATATTCATACGGAACAAAATCTTTTTCTGGCATTGAAACATGATATGACTACAAGTCGCTTGGTACTTGATAGTTGTTATGGCTGGGGAATGTGTTATAGTTCTATGTAACTTGCAATTACGTGACATGGGAATATTAGTTTAATTAATTAAGTCAATGATGATGACATTGAATTGGATTTCTGAGGATTGCAATTAAAAATTCTGGTAAGAGACTAGAGATTCTAGGTTATAAAGTCGAATCGACTTCAGTTGCATTCACTATCATCAGTTTGTCTCCATTCTTTGTAGTATTCTGCTTAATTCTATTTGATGGCACAAAGCTTAGCCTGAATGAATGCTTTCAAGGAGCTTTGCACTGTCTAACTTCATAAGTGGTCCTGTTGATTGGTTGGAGTTCTGAACTATTATCTTACAGGATTGCTCTGAGTATAGGCTAGTAAGTCCTGGTTCACACAATATCTTCCACCTAAGTTAATAGATATCGTCAGTGGGTTATTGATAGTGAGGCATTTGTGAATGTTGATTTAATTTGATTTAGTTAAACAGACATGCAGCAAATGAATCTTGGAATGTTTCCTAGATTGGTTGATAATAGATATATCCTCAAAGTGAACAATGAAAATATTCATGTAGTTGGTTCCTCTTTTAAGTTTCCTACAATGGTGGAAGTGCTATCATAGCTTTCACCAACCAAATTTATCTCCCTTCCATCTATTAGCTAGGTTTTTGTTTTTTTCTCTCTTTGAGGGTCAAAGGGTTCCATTAAGAGTTTACAGGTCAGCTATTTACAACAACAACTAAGCCATTTGTCCCAAGTATTTGGGGTAGGCTACATGACATAGGTCAGCTATTTGTGCTTCATTATTTTAACACTCAATTTCCCCATCACAGTTAATAGAATATCATAAGAAGCAACAAGCTAAAGAATATTTCGTTGTCAAACTGCTTGGAATATTTACACACAAAGAATGTTTTGACTGATTAAAGCCATTCAACTGAAATGAGTAAGAAGCCGCCAATAGAAAAGCTCCCTACGTTTTGGGTTTGTATCTAATTTTAATAGTGTCACTCCCTTTAGGATATTCAAAGATAATTAATATCTTTTAGTTATGTCCACACTTAATTGCATGCTCCCCAATTTGGCCGTTTATGATTTAACAGTACTTTTACGTATATGTATGAACATCATGTTTCAACTTTTTATCATTTTAAAATAGCAATTAGCATACAAGTATATAAAGTTATCTTCTCCCAGCCTCCAAAGGTTTGGATATCTAATCACATCCCGAGTTCTACTATAGACTTCGTGATACAAGTTTATTCTTTGGGTATGGCCCCTTCAACTATCCTTGCAAAGTTCTGCGGGACAAGGAGCAGAACCTCTTATTATTGTTTTGATTAGGAGCTTCTAGTCGAAGACATTGTAAAAGTAGTCTGACCCACAGTCGATATCACCAAAACCGACACACACTAAACCTTACACTGTTGTACTGATTTGGAACTTCTAGCCGAAACTATTCCCTTGTGCAATTCAAGTCCTTGTATTAGCATGCTCTTCAGGTTGGATAACACAGTCACGCTTGTCAATATATCTAAACATTCTTTAGATGTTATTTTTTTTTTTCAAGAATGAATGCAGTAATTTGTTGTCTGGTAGAATTGGCAATTACAGTAATATCGATATCTATCTCCCTATGGGAATATAAAATTTGTTTCTTCTTTTGTATCAAGGAAACATTGTTGATCATTTGTACTTTTTGTTAAGCAGCAAAAGCAAGACCCTGCAAAACAAGATGGAAATACAAGGAACCCAGAAGATGAGCTGACGTGCAACGTTTGTTTGGAGCAAGTCAACACTGGAGAATTAATAAGGAGCTTGCCATGTCTGCATCAGGTTAGGATTATGACAAAAAAATTAATGGCTTAGCTTTGAAGTTTTCTTTTCTTCTTATTTCCCATTGATCCTGTTGATAATGTTATCATGTTGTTTGATTTTAACTTTTTCTGTACTTTTCTGAACTCCATGAGAATTTGTGCTTTGTATGTTGTCTATTTCTCTATTTAGCTAGTGCACATGTTTACCAATTTTTTGTTTTTTTTTGGGCTCAAGAGACTCAAGACTAAAGCCTGATTTTATTAATTATAAATATAAAAATGGTCTCATCTTAAAGACGATAAATAGAAAAGGGAAAAAAGACAGCAATATGACAAAAACCATATGCTTGCCCACAAATACACAACCACCACCTTAAACATTTAGTAGTTCATTAGAGCGAGGAACTTGTTCACTTGTCACCATACAATAACCCCAACTGCAAAACTGTCTCACACACCAGTGCATTTGTCCATTCAGCTACACATCCACATACCTCATTCATTTGTCTTTGGCTGTACACCAACATGCCTCCATTTCTCCACTCAGCTAAAGGAAAATGAGCCAGAAGAAAAGATTTAGGAGATATATATGCACTCCTTTCAGCTAGTCATCCACTCTCGTCCATTCAGCTAAAGAAAGGAGCTGATTCGAAAGAGGTGTACATGGGGAAATTTTTTTTTTTTTTTTTTTTTTGGGGGGGGGGGGGGGGGGGGGTGGTTGCTGATGGTGGAAAGGTCCTAAATAGTGGCTCATAGTTTTGAGTCACACATTTTTGTTTTCTTGATGGAAGCAAATTTCTTGGTGGACTTGAGTTAGGAAGTGAGAGAGGCGGCCAATGCTGTAAATTTCTACATTAGTGGCTCAAGTTTTGAAGTATATATATATTTTTCTTTGTAGACAGTATGTGTAATGTCTTGGCACATTTGTCTTGGGGATTTGCGTTATAAATCATGCTCCTCTTTTAAGGAAACTTACTGCATTATTGTGAGGAAAATTGCTACATTGGGGTCTGAAGTTTTTAGCAGCACATTTTCTTTTGATGTGCAGACAGGTGTATCTCAGCACATTTATCTTGTTGGACTTCATTATTTTGAGCAAACAGAACCACGATCATTATTTTGTACAAACAGAACCACAATCCCAGAATTTTGGGTCCGATGTGCAATCCATTTCTTCAGTTAGCTAGATCAAGGGCATCCTTTTTCCTTCAGTAATCTTTATGAGATAAGAATTGTCCCAAAGGTACAGATATTGGAAAGTTACTAGATCAATGACCCAATAGTTTTTCAAATAGTCCTTTTTTTTATCATAGTGCTTCTTAAGATATGACTCGGGCTCATTTTGTGTTGATTTCCATTTCTATTTGCATGTCCACCAAATATCTCAATGATTATCTTCATCTTTTCCTCAATTGCGGGTACCTCTCTTTTATGAATGCATTATTTTCGTTTGTCTCTTGGCATGCCCATCTCAACAATCTTCTTTTTCCTAGATTTGTTGTGAGAGAACTGTTGCTTTTCTTGTAGAATTGGAGAGCTGAAAGTAGGCTAGACACCAAAGCTTTACTAAAATATGAGAGGGTGGTGTTCTAATTGGTGTATGTACACCTCTACACCTTCTCTGTGAGGGAAAAGAAAGACACGAAAGAAGATTTTTTTTTTCCCCTTCCTTTCTCATCAAAATCCATCTTGATGTAAATCTGTTTACCGAGTTTCACCTTTTCAATGGATATTCTATTGCAAGTGTTTCGAGTCGCTAATAAAATCCAGTATTAGAAAGAATTTCAAGCTCAGTTTCCTCTGCTCATTGACACTTTTTTCGTGTTTGCCAGTTCCATACAATTTGTATTGATCCGTGGTTGCGACAGCAAGGTACATGCCCGGTGTGTAAGCACAGAGCAGGAGGCTCTGGATGGCACAGTAGCCGGGATGGCGAAGAAGATGCTTCGTTTATGGTATAGTTACTTCCATATCCTTAGCCTGTGCTTGGAGGATGGTGGCTTTTAAGGGTCTCTTGTACTCATTGTAGCATGTAGCCCTAGTATATATGCATCATCTTACATAGCATATGAGGATTTTATTAGCTTTTTGTATAGAAAACTAAATCTGATATTCTGGCATGGTGTGCGAAACTACTTGATTGAAATATATCGAGATAAGACTGGTTCTATACGAGAGTATAGGTTTGTTACTTGCCGTATGAACTAATTGCTCATAATAAAATAACAAAGACGGAAAAGGAAGACTTGTGCAGCAATTGATCTTCCGTCCCCAACTCAACTAAGCATCCTACAGGATTCGAACCTTTGAAATATTTGGAGGATTCTGCCATTATATGTTGAGCCCTTGTAATTGGAGGATATGTTTGTACAAGGCTCAATCAAATGAGATTTATATCATGTGTAGCTTGTTAAACTTGTATTGGTTTCCAAGGTTGCGAGTGTTTTGAGGGGAAATGGGTAGGGGGCAAACGGGGGTATGGATAATTCGTATCGTATCTGATTTTGTATTCAATTTTTAATATCGGATACCTATACTTGGTATCTGTTTAGAATATGAAAATGATAATGGTAATGGTAAAAATATCAGACATATCTGAATACATATTTAAATATACAGAATATATCAATACAAATATAGTTCAAATACATTTAAGTATTAGATATGATATTATGGTTACAAAAATATGCCCATGTGATTTTTTGTATAGTTTTAACGTTTTTAATATAAGAAGTACTAAAATTAAGAGTAAACTTGTTGCTTTCTTAGTTTTTCATATTTGAATATACCAACAAATATCTGAATTGTATACGGACAAATGTGGTTAGTAGGTTAAGATATCCGTATCCGAATCCATATTCGTTAAAAAAAAACCGAATATGAATATAAGAATACCTATATCCTTTCCGCATCCGATCCATTGGCACCCTAAAATGGAAGTTGCCTGAAAAAATATGCAGAAGCAATTACGTGAACGCCTTTATATTATTGGTTTAGTCTGATTTAAATTCCTTTTAAGTTTGGTTTTATGAGCTAAATGAAAGGAAGAATAGTTTTGTTGGCGTGTTTGGTTGCAAGGAAGTGGGCGGAAGTAAGGAAATGAGGAAGTATAATTGCTCAGTTCCCTATCTATCCAAACACTGAAAAAGGAAAATAAGAAAAAAAAAAAATTCTTCTCTTTTACACAACAATTTTCTCACTTCAAGAATACTACAGTTAATTTTGTTGTCATGTAAATTTTATTGTAATAAGTTCTAGCACAAAACAGTTAATTTATCACGTAAATCTCACTTGCATTCTAATTACAGTTCATTTTTTATTTTTCTTAATTAATTTTATTTTAATATTATTTTGCAGTCAACTTTGTGGTGAATTTTTCCACTTCCACATTACCATCCAAAAACTAGAAAAGACATAACATTTTTTAAACTATATTTCCCAACAGCATTCAAATACCGAAAAACTTACTAATCAATTTTTAAATTCAAGGGGAACTTTTACCGCTTACTCACTTCCACCCTTAACCAAAGAGGCCCATGTTATTTCTTCTTCTAATGGGGAGTTTTAAAAGTGGTGAAAGTTTATGATAACTCATGACTACCTTAACCTCCCCATTAATTAAACATAATATCCTTGCAAAAATAAAATAAAAGAAGGAAGTTTAGATGCAGAAGATGAACGACAATGCTGAGTCAATTCAACTTTATTGCTGAATAATTCAAGAAAAAGAAAATTACAACCAAAGTTTCTACATTTCCACTCATGTTAGACCTTCGGTTTTATATCAAGAGCCACGTCTCATTCTATCTTCTCCAAATCTCAACCACTTGAAACTGATAAATTAAAATCTGCACACACCAGAAACATTAAAGTAAAAAAAGAAAAGAAACAAAAAAAGAAAATTATTCCATGTGGTTGACAAAAAAACCCAGAAAAATTCCTAGCATTTGGGAAGATCAGAGGGAGGAGGAGGCAGCTTCTGATTTGGTTGGCTTCCATCCAACACCAACCATGCCATCTTCAGACCCCAGCTTGTATGAACCTCAAGGTGACAATGCATGAACCAAACTCCTACCAAAAAATTAGTCACTTTAATGCACCATAATTAAATAATTATTTACTCCATCACAAGCCAAACATAATTATTAATTGTTGGAAAGGAAAAAAAGAAAAAAAACCTCATGACTATTTTCCATCTCAATAATCAGAGAAAATACTTTTCTTTTCTTTGTTGCGTTAAAATCATTTTAATAAAGCACGAGACTCATATTTAAAAAGAGAAGTAAACTCACCGGGATTATCAGCTCTGAATCTTATAGCCACCCAACCGCCAGACGGCACCCCAACGGTGTTCCTCTCGACTGGGTCCACCAAATTGAACGTGGGTGGGTCCCTGTTCGGGTCGAAATTCCCAAAACCTTGGCCAACAACATAGAAATTGAACCCATGAAGATGCAAGGGGTGGCTCTCTACTCCCAAAATGCTAGTATCCTGCATCACTAACTCCACCGTGGAGTTAAAATCTAACACCATGAGCTTAGTCCCATTACTCACAAATGTGTTGTTGGGTGGGGTCCCTGTGTAATTAAAATAATGTGGAGGGTTTATGGGGAAATATGGGCTGTAGACTTTCTGTGACTGCCCGAAGAAATGGGCCTGAAGCAAGGCAGTTGTGGGCATTGTGAAAGATACATTGTTGACCGAGGCCGCAAACATACTTCCATTGGGCCCTTGGCAAGTCTGGCCCGTTGGACATGGGTTTGTGCCAAGGCCCACAGTGAAGAACAACTTCTGGTCCACAGCCTGTGGGACATTGGCTGGGTACTGTGCACTGCCCAGGCTCCTCAACTTGTTTGTAAAGTTTGTGACAAAGTTTGTGTCATTGAGTGAGGGGAGAGTTGGTTTAAGGAGTGGCAGCTTCTTGCTGAAATCAGGGTTCCGGTGGTACTCAAGGATTCCGGCGGTGGTCGAGTTGTCGAAGGTGCCGAGACCGGTGGCGTACGGGCGAGCCATCATGAGGAACGTGGCGTTGGGGGAGGTTGGCTTGGTGTGGAGGAGGACGTTTGTGGTCTGTCCCGGCGTGATGATTAGGGTTTCGGTGTCGAAGGGCTTGACATAGACCGCGTCTACGTCCACGATGGTGAGGGTGTGGTTGGCGACGCTGAAGAAGAGCTCGTCGTTGAGGGCGGCGTTGATGACATGGAGGAGGTAGGTCTTCCCTGGCTTCACCTTGAGCTTGAAGGTGTCTGCATGGTAAACACATTGCTTAGCTAGCTGACATTGTATCACAAAGTTTGGTAGGTCTCTGTGTGTTTTTTTGGTTTGATGATCAGAATACCTTGGGCCGAGCAGTTGTATAATGGGCCGGGGAGCCCATTGATTGTGTAAGCGTCAGAAACATTTGGGCCTCCACCTGTCTGTAGGGCCTGATTAATTATGGCCTCGGTGTCTGTATTAAACCACTCACCTGCAATTAAAACCAAAATTAGTCTCTAATTAATCATAATCCAGACAATTAGGTTGCTAGTTTTGTTACCAAAGATGATGGGGACTTCTTTATGGGGTTTAGTGAAGGGGTAAGGAACTCCGAGCTTGGGGAGGATGATGATGGGCCCATAGAGAGTGGACCGGAGCCACGATATGTGAGCGTGCCACCATAGAGTTCCTCTCTGGCCCACGATCGTGAAGTTGTAGACGTAAGTCTGGCCCGTTTGGATTGGGCATTGGGTTATGTAGGAAGGCCCATCGGCCCACGCACTCAGTAGCTGCCGGACTCCATGCCTGCACTCAGTTAACCTCTTGATTAACAATGTGTTACGTGCATGAAGTTGGTGTTATGTAGCTCAAAAGTATAGTAGTTAGCAATTCGATACCAATGCAAGGTGATGTTGTTTTGTGCATGGTTAGTCACCCTAATGACGACGCGGTCTCCTTCCCTTGCAACGATTTTAGGCCCCGGGAACTGCCCGTTCACCGTTACGATGCTCCTCGTGTGGCACAATCGCGTTACATTTGTCATTTGGATCTGTAATTACAAATTATTGCAGTATCATCAACAAGTGAGATAACATTACAACTAAATAGCTCTACAATGTTGTTACAAAACTTACATCAAACTGTAATGCCTTGTGATTTGGGCCGTTGCGCGCTCGGCCGGCGAAAGAACTAGAGCGAAGAGCCAAGCGGCGACGACGAGGAGGGCCGGCGGGCGAAGAAGAAGGCCTCCCATATCTCTCTCTCTCTCTCTTGTATGTGATGATCTCTCTTAACTCTTCAACAATGGAAGCTAGCTAACTAAATTGTTAGCTAGAAAGGAAGAGGACAAAACAAATGACAAGAGAGATGGGAAGTGAGGGTGAGGAGAGCTTGTCACCAAGCGTATATATATACTAGTAGAAGAGAGAGTGGCTAGTTCCTTTCATGTCGAAGTTACTGTTGAAGCTAAGCTTTGTGTGCTAGCAAAGACAATAATATTATATATATCCATGAAGTGTACATTCTTTGTAATCAAGGAAACCCTAATTGGTTACAGTCATTTGTTGTTGACTAGCTAGAAATTTGTGGGGACATGGACAAAGGCCCCCCTCCACTTCACTAGGTCTCACAATATTAATTGTAAGATTGAGAAGGCATTTTGGGTTTGTCAGATGGGGTTTGGTGATGGGCTTCTTTGGGCTGCATTGTCTACTTTTGTTCAAAAGCAAGAGAAGGATGTTCGACCCAACTCTCTCGTAGTGTTTAAGGTATTACCTTCTTCTTGCTAACACTTGGTCGGTTGGTTAAAAGAGAGGAAGCTAGCACTGAAATGTGATTCACAGTGTTGAGATATATCCACAGTTGTTGCATTATTAACTATGTTTTCTTTCTTTAAAACCTACAATAGTTGGACTCTAGATTGTATATAAATATATGGTAACATCTGTACATATATTTCAACACACACCTTGATGATCAGAGCCAACTTTAGATGCATGTGTCTTGTTTTGAACGTGAATTATTTTTGACTATAAACATAAACAACAACAAAAGATGGAATGTGCATGGTTTTAATGATGCGTACACTATTTGTTGCAATCATAAAAGGATATTTTCGTTATGTGTTTTGTTCGAAAAACCCGAAAAAATATTGCTTTAGGCCTCATTTTCATAATAAAATGCTACATTAATTTTCAACATAGAAAACCAAAAATGGTCAGCTCATAGTTAGGTTTCAACGATTTCTAACCTTTTAGTGCACTCTTGTGTTGTATATATACATGTAAACTTCAACAACCATAAATAAATATTTGCATTCTTGTATGTATATATAAAATTAAGAGAAGAGCCATATATATTCACTTGTAACCTAAAGCCTACGCCTCTAGCTTCTTGTTGTCCTTGGACTTGGACATGATTTTTGATTGATCAACTACTTCTACTTCTTGTTGGCTGGTTCTCTCCTCAATTTTGTCATCATTACTAGAAAACCTTGGTTTAAGGAATGTGAATGATGTGAAAGTTTAATACTTCTAGAAGATAGGACTAACTTTAACTTATTAGTAATATTGTGTGTCACCTAGCTAGCTACTGAAATTAATTGAGGAAACAATGACTTTGTGATTGTTTGGAGCCTACTACATGATCTCCCACCATTTTTTGGCCAAAAAAGTAAGAAGAAGAAGAAGAAGAAGGGAAAAAATCATCAAAGAAAGGTTGGAGTCTAACTGACTCCAGACAAATTAAAAACTATATTAAAGCATAAAGGGTTACTAATTATTAAGTTTGATTCAACCAGTAAAACAAACTTCCTTCACACAATCAGCCGACAATTCTCTTTTCCATCTTTTTTTTATTTATGTTAAAGGTGAAATATTACATCCATTCCATTTAAAAAAATTAATAAAATATTATAAAGTTCATAAGTAGATTTTAAATATAGGCTAGAAATCACAAATATTAAGCTATTATATAGATATTAATCCCAATAATCTATTTAATCTTACCACCTTTTCTTATTTCTTTCTTATACAAAACTATACTCCCCTTCATTTGTGAGTATATTCAATTGTTGCAATGTGTATCAATCAGTGAAAAAATATGTTTGACACACCATATTCTTTTTATGGAAGAGCTTATTTTTCATGTACGTATGCCAAAGTGTACAATGTACACTAGCATATGAAATATATCCTTTGAAAGAGCACAAAAGTGCAGAGAGTTAAAATTCTTACATACATGCATACATACATACATGAAGAAATACAATTTTTCTTGCATTAATCATAAAAGGGTAAACTGCATAAACCACCTATACTATCATGGTTTCCTTTTCATTCTTTTGTTGCATGAGCTTGAACTACGTAGACCTGTCTAGTCTTTGTTTTCCTGTAGAGTTTCATACAACTCGGTAGGATTTTGGCACCAATTAACCATGATAGGCATCAATTTTGACTACGAGTGTCAACAATTCTGTTAAATCTTTTATGGAGTTTCATATGCGAGAATCTCTGTATTATGTTGCTGGGAAAATACTTGGGGAAAGACTTGCATGATGCAGATATTTCTTGTCACCTAATATAACCTAATTTGTGTTCATGTTTTATGCAATTCAGTTTGTTCTATCAACAAAATATGTAATAAAATATGAAGCTAAAAGGTATGAGAACAATATTACCCGACGCTACAATTGCTATCCATCCGAACATTGAGTGGAAGCAAAGTGCGAGAATGAGAAGAACTGTATCTCCGAACGTAGTACTATTCATCACTGGGCCCGGATGAACATGATCCGATCTCGTCTTCTTGTCGACGTCGGCTTCTCCGTTCATCGGCGACCCCCTCTCTTTCGGCTTCCACCACTGTCTCCTCTCTTTCTACATTATGCATCATCACGAAGATGATTCGGTCTCTTAGGGAGCGGGTTAGCTCCTTCGCGCGAAGGGTCAGGATGGTCCTTTGCGCGATGCGAGCCATCCATAACCTGTGATGGATGACCTGACGGGGAGAGAGAATTATTTCTCTCTCTCTCTCTCCATCAGGTTGTCTATCGACTGCGATGGATGAATGACATTGTGCAAAGGACCGTCCTTCGCTTAAAGGAGCTAACCCGCTCCCGGTCCCTAACATCTTAACAAGATAGCCCGCCATCGCGAGCATGAACGAGAACAGATACGTTTGTCGTGAGCACGCCAAAAGTCTCGGTGGAGTCAGCCAAGAAGTACATGCATGAAAGAGGTTCCCAGGAAGATTCCGCTGCAAATTACGTGCCGAGGAGGAGGCAGCTCTCATTCCGCC
>JAVJIF010024283.1:0-82500 GCA_038442645.1 Agave tequilana
AACATCAAATGTATCCTTTAATACAATTAAACTAATTATTTAAAATTAATATAACTTTAAATTTGCTTATATATTTTACATAAAAACTGTAATTGTTAGAAATGTCTCGTCGATACCTTCATAATGATACTAATATTGAATATATTTAATATTAATTTAAATTTCTCATTATTAAATATTGAAAATACATAGAAATTGAAGTATACTGAACTTGAAAAAAAAATTATATGCTTTAATTGTCTTGCTCTGCCATAAGTGTTCAATAGCGCATTTCATATTATTATAAAAATAAACTAATCTAAAATAACCCAAAAATATTCAATATTAGTCTCATTTAAAAGGCCTCAGCGAGACCATTCTAATGGTATAATTTTGTTAAATAATAGTTTACTCTTAAATAATTTATTAACATCTAAACTAATATTTAAAAAAATAATTTGGTTAAAATAGTGCTGCATTGTAGCAGCCCTGTGTACATTGAGAGAATATACCAGTATATTCCCAACACAACCTCTAGTTTGCCCTTGGGCCTACAATGTGCCCTAAAGTTTGCTCATTGGGGATTTTTTATGAATCATGGAGTGAAACTAGGAGTTAGGCATATTGGGCTAGTGTAGAGTTGCATTCCTTTTTATCACGTAGAAAGGAAACGCACCAAAGAAATTCTCTCAGCTATCAAAAGAAAAGTACAATGTATTTACTCTTTAGCCACTTTTCAGAAAATAATAATAATAATAATAACTTCACCCACCTTACTTATACCAGTGTTTTAAATATCCCCGATATAACCCTGATATTGCGCCGATATTGCGTTTACGGCACCTAGCCGCAATGATTGGCACATTCAAACCGATATAGCGATTTTCACCCAAAATTGCCGATAAATCGGCATGCACCTGATATATCGGCCGCAATTTCGCCGATTTTGGACCTGATATAGCGTTTTACACTCAATTTGTATGTTAGGTATTTGGGTAATTCGAGCGATGTGACAATGTGACATTTGTGAAAATTCTACACTTGGATAGTAATTATGCATTTATAAGTTTAATGCAAGTTATCAAGTCAAGTATATGTTAAACATATAAGTATGATGTTTTATGTAGCTTTATATAATTTATGAATATATTGTCTTATTGAGATGCAATTTAAGACAAGAAGATATGTATATTTACGGTCCGATTTTGACATCCAATTTTTGAAAATATCCCCGATATGTCCCCGATATATCCCCATCCCCGATAAATTTTTCCGGCCGATGTAGCCGCTGTGGGCGCCATTTAGAACACTGACTTATACAATGGAAAAAAAAAAATTTGTATTAGGAAACCATCCATGAAAAAAAAAAAAAAAAAAAAACTCAAAATTGGTTTGAAAAGAGAAGAATCACAAACACTGAGACTTTTCAGAAGGAAAATGGAAAAAAAGAAAAAAAAGAAAAAGGAAGCAGTACAATCATTCAGTAAGAGCTGAGTGTGTTGAACTATTGATCCTGCTGTTGTTACAATGACTGGCATTCATAATTGGGTGGGACCTAGAGAATTTGTTGGGGGTCTTAGTCAGTGTGAAATTTTTTTGGGACAATATTTATCATCACACCAAAATGATGGTGACAAAATAATAAAATGAGTGAGGGTGGTGATGAAATATAATTAAAGAGAGATTTGGCAATGATCACTTAAAAGAGATTTTTTTTTTTTTTTTTTTTTGGATTTGGATTGTTCCTTTCAATACACTATAATGGCCTTGAATCTTCAAGAACATGATGAAGCCTTTATTTGCAAGGAAAACTAAATTAAGTTTAAGCCCCTCTTTCTAGATTCATTCTAGAATTGAATTAAATATAGGAGTTTTACTTGTAAAAATATTTACTAAAAATGCAAAAAATACTGTTGCTAAAGCCAAGTGATGAATATCTACTTATTATTGACTGTTTTTATCGTAATTTATTTTTAAATTCGTGACGTAACTTGGGTGCCGCTGCTACTCAATCACGTACTGCCACATGTGTGGGCTTTGTAGATTACTGTTCCAACACGTGCTACCTGCCCGTTAAGATCCCGGGCAGGCCCCGGCCCGGTGACAACCCAACAGCTGGCACCAGATATCACTGTGGGCCCGGTGGGCCCGGGCAGGCCCGGGTGGCTGCCCGCTGCTCCTACGTGCATGGCGCGGACGGACCACGGAAAAGGACGAAAAAGGACCCTTAAATAACCCCGCCAGTTATTTACAGAAATAACCCTCTCTGTAATCATTTTTTCGCGAGTTTCGTTGTCACGCGGTGGGGCTTTTTTATGGTGGACCAATGACATCGGGGCCTTCGAACGTGGAAGGTCACGAGGAGCCACGTGTCGCGGTGTCGCCTCGGTCGCTGCACCCGCGGATTATTTTTTTGTTTTTGTGGGGGGTTTGAGATTACGCAGTGGATCGCACGTGGGTCTGGTTGTAATCCATCCGAATCTGCACGTGGGTTTGGTTGTAATCCATCCGAGTCTGCTTTCTGGGTTCGTTTTTTGCGCTATGACCCCTGAAAATATTGTTTTTGCATGTTCTAGACAACAGTATACATAGTTTTTTCTTTTTTTTTCTTTTCAGTTATCAATAAAAGAGCTGATATTATGAATTGAGATACAATGTATTTTTTTTTCTTTTTCATATTATAAAACCAACAAAAAAAATCAGATTTTTTTTTGATGTAAGAAACTTTAAGTTAAAACAATACCATAGAAAAAAGAAAAAAAAAAAAAAAAAGTGAAGTTGCCTCTTTAAGCAACTGACTTCAGTGCTCTCCTTTCAAAGAGAGAAGGGAACATTGGAGGGACAAGCCCTTGAATTTTCTGGCAACAAGAGACAAGGAAACAGGTTTTAAGGCTGAAGGTATCTTTTTTTTTTTTTTTTTCATAATTGAGGGTGAGAGAGAGAGAGGGGGGGGGGGGGGGGTGGTGGGGGGGGGGGGGGGTGGGGGGGGGGGGGGGGGGGGGGGGAGAGAGAGAGAGAGAGAGAGAGAGAGAGATTCCAAGATTTTGATTAATTAAGTTTTTTTTTTTTCCTTTCAATTGTTTGGTTCTTGGTTAATGTTTTTTTAAGGAGAGGAGTGAGAGGAGATCTGAAAAAGAACTTGAGTAGATTGAAGCATAACACATGCACAAAAAACAAAAGGGTTTGCTTTTCAATTGTACCCCATTAAGGGACATCTTGCCCCTAATCAAAAGCAAGATAACTTCTTAATCAAAATTTTTAATTACATTATATTAATACAAATCAAATGACAAGAGACCAAAAGCAAGCTCTTTACATTTATTTATTGTAAGTGGAGATGTTTGAATGCAAACAAAATGGCTTTAGGACTCAATAGTTAATTTAATTAACCACTCAAGTCTCCCCCATTTTAAGGAAAAGCTTAAAAATTGGTCCAATTAATTTTTATTTTTAGCTGAAATCAACTCTTTATGTTCTGTTTGGCAATATAAATTAAGGTGTAGATGATACATGGAGAGAGTGTTATGTCTCATATTATTGTGTATAATGGGTTCTATGATGGACATCATGATGTGTTTTGCAACTCTCTTTGGTTCATTATTTCTCCTTAATGAAACATATAACTATTATACTCCATCTTTTATCTAACAATCTCTCTCTCTCTCTCTCTCTCTCTCTCTCTCTCTCTCTCTCTCTCTCTCTCTCTCTCTCTCTCAATTAGGAAAATATTGTCATAAACTTTAATGATTTAGTCTTTTTGTAACTAGAAGTCTACGCTCAGTGAATTTTACTCATAACTATTTTACATTCAAGAAAAATCACAACCGATGATTATGATATTAACTTTAACCGTCCTCTCGTTCTAACGCACAGGAGAGACCAAACTGACTGTAAAAACAAATTACATAGTATAACATGTATATAATGCTTCTTCTACTAAAGTTTAGAAGGGTTATATGCAATATACTCTCTCAAACAATTGCAACCCCTGATGGTTAGTGGTGCTCAAGACCTAAGCTTGTATGAGTTGTCTCCTCTTTTGATTTTGAAATGGAGAGATTTTGACAACAAGAAGAGAGAGCTAGCATGCCATGTGAGGGTACCAAACCAAAGACAAGTTCCCCTCACCTTCCTCTCCTCTCATCTCCCATTAATATGCATTGAAAATAAATCAATGTCACATGCCCTTCAAGCCAAGGCCTCATGGACCCCAAACTCCCTCCCCATCACACACTTGATCTCCCAAATAGTCAATCAAGAATCTTTGGACTATTTAAACCGAACCCAGATCCACCCTTCATGCTAACAACATTATAATCGTGTCTCTAATTACCCGTTACCCCCCAAATTCCCGTCCCGTTTAACAATAACAACACCCCTAATTGAGCACCCCCAAGTGCATCTAGAGAAAGACTAACCCTTGTTTAGTGAATATGCTTGTCTTTAATGTGATACCGCGGGCTGTTAATTGTCGATTAGTGAAATGGATAATTAATTGGTTGAGTACATCTACGGTTGGTTCCTCGAACTCTAGTTAGTTTAAGTGTTGTACTGGCCGTTACGGCAATACTTTATCCTGGTCTTGACTTCTTCCTCGTGCCCGAGCACGTGCACGCTGTCCTTCCCGCCCGTGCATTTGCGAGGACAGATCGATGATTGATGAGATTTTAAGTGTTAACCAGATCGAGCCAGACATGAACAGCTTGGTTACAGCTGCAGGATTTTGCTTTGATTACAGAACATATCATGTGGGACTTGGCATGCAATGCTGAATGTGTAGAGACACCAACAACTTGGTTGAGAGAGAGGTGGAGACTTTTTATTGAGGTCAAGTTCTCTTTTAGACGCAACTTCTTCTTCTTCTTCTTCAAAAGGGAATGGCGTTGGATTGAGATTAGACAATGTGATGTGATATGTTCTCATGGGGTTGAGTTGCATCAAGTGAGATGATATATATATAAACACCTTGTTGGGTTGAATTGAGGGTTCTCATCGGAGTAGTTTCATGTGTGTGTAAACTTGTATCCTTTCAAAAGGATTTGAGCTCGAATCCTTCCAACTTAAATTCAACTCTCCGACGTTCGAATATAAGATCCACTCTGCTGAAGTTGATCTATATTATTTCAGGTATCTATAAATCAAAATCAAGTGTTTTGAATATTTTTTGCCCATCCATCAATCGGCGCAAAATGGACGGCCGAAAGTAGTGAGTTGGTTAGATCTATGTATTTAGACATACAACTTCTTGATCCGGCTATTTGATTATGTTCTAAACATTTAAAAACCTCTACAAATCAATTTTTGTTAGGTTTTAAATGTTCTATACCGTTAACTAACCAACTCACTATTTACGCCGTTCGTTTTTCTCCTCCTTGATGTATGAGCAAAAAGTATTCAAAAATACTTGATTCTTAGTTTATAGATATTAAATAATATAGATCAACTTCAACAAAGTGGATTTTGCATTCGAATGTTTGATTTTCATATTTGAGTGGGAAGGATTCGGTGTCGAATCCTTTTGGATTGACACAAGTTTATCTCTCTCTCTCTCTCTCTCTCTCTCTCTCTCTCACACACACACACACACACACGGTCCAGTGAGAAAACTAGCTTTGGTGAGAAGATTAGAATGGAGCGTAGGAGTCGTAAGATTATTTTTTTAGTGCTTAAGATTAGTTTTTGGGTTGGTTAAATTAGTTTTGGGTTGATTATTTTAGTTTTTGGGTTTAGTTTTATTTCCTTCAATCTAATCTCAACCACTCAGAAACTAATTTGACAGTTCCTATGCTTCTTTCTCATCTTCTCACATAAGTTAGCTTTCTCATCGGATCACTACAGCGCGCGCGGCGCACACACTTGTGTGCTTTCAAAAGGATTTGAGCCCGAATTCTTCCTACTAAAATTCAACCCTCCGACATTCAAATACAAGATCCACTCCGTTGAAGTTGATTTATATTATTTCAAGTATCTATAAATCAAAAATCAAGTGTTTTGAGTACTTTTTGCCCATCCATCAAGCGGCGCAAAATGAATGGCCGAAAGTAGTGAGTTAATTAGATCTATGTCTTTAGACAGGCATATTTTCGATCTGGACATTTCATTATGATCTAAAATTTAAAAACCCCTACAAACCAATTTTTGTTAGGTTTCAAGTGTTATACATCATTAAACTAACTAACTCATTATTTAGACCGTCCGTTTTTCTCCTACTTGATGCATCGGCAAAAAGTATTCAAAACACTTGATTTTTGCTTTATTGATACTTGAACAGAATGAATTTTGTATTCAAATGTCAGATGTTGGTATTTGAGTGAGAAGGATTCGGCCTCAAATCATTCCAGAAGGACACAAGTATGTATGTGTGTGTGTGTATGTGTGTGTATACAGAAATATGTATATCAGCCGACAGCTGAGAGTCTCTCTCAGCCTGCGGTGACGTGGCACAATATTTGCCACACCACTAAGTTGCGGCCCGCTTAGTGGAATAAGTTAAATTACTAAATGCCCCTCGGTAAAAGGTACTTGTCCCGTAATTGTTTTTATTATTATTTTTCCCCTATTTCTTTTACTGCTCTTTATCAGATTTAGGGTTTCATTTTCCTGCCATAAAGTTGTTTCTGAAAATAGCGATTTCTGGATCAGGTTTTTCTCCTTTTTATTTAATGTCGACGTCGGAGCAGTCCACTTCCCCTGCCAATTCTGGTCGCAATCATAAGCGATCTCTATCTCCCGATCTAAATATGGACCATATATCATCTGGTTCAACTTTCTCTCAGAATATTGAAAGCATTGAAGGGTTGAGATCTTTGCATGCTGATCAAGAGGTTTTTATTTTATCAATTTCCCCCCCGCAATTTCTTAAATGTAGAAGATTTTTGTGTAGCGTATATGGAATTGCGACCTAAATTTCGTTTTACAGAACAACATAATCACTTGTTCTAAACTCTTTTTTTCAAGAAAGAATTTCACAGTTTTGTTAAATGCGATCTCAGTCGCACCTATTTAATTTAATACACTAAAATTTATGAGCTGCGACCGCTAATTTAATACACTAAATTTTACTAACTGCGACCACGATCGCAGTTTGTATTAAAAACATTTTCCGACTGTAAATGCTATTTTTATAACTGCGACCTTAGTCGCAATCCTTTTTTTATAATTCTTACACGTGTCCATGTCAATTATATCTATTTTATACACTAAATTTAAAGAACTGCGACTTAAGGTCGCAGTATATACTAATGAGAGAGTTACATAGTTATTATTCACGTTTTTAAAAAATCTGGACATACGGAAAACTGCGACTACGATCGCAGTCTTTTATTTAGAAGTTATAGATTTCTTTATATCTGCGACCTTGGTCGCAGTTTTAGTAATTACAGTTCTGACGTGTGATATTCATTATTTATTTTTATTTAGTTCAATAATTTGTTTTGTAGGATCTGAATTCACATTGTAGAAGGCCATGAAGATTGGGCCAAATGGGGTCTCCTTCATCGCATCTACGAAATCGACCTGAATGTGCTTTTTGAATTTTCTAATGAATTTGCACATAGGCTTTAGGCTCGATCTCATAGGACGAATCTTCACTTCTTGTTTACCTATAGATGCAAAAAAATTAAAAACATTAGTATAAAATACCGGGTCGCAGTACGTTTATTTAAAGAAATAAAAGAAAATAAGACTGCGACCTTGGTCGCAACAAACTTTAATAAATTATAATACACTACGACCAAGGTCGCAATGATATTTTACACTGCGACTTCGGTCGCAATTTTCTAATTACACAAAATAATTTACCAATTATATCCTTTATTTTTCATACAACAACTAAGGTCGCAGTGTAATATATCAGTGTCCAGTTAATCCAATTTAGTAGAATATAATACATTGCGCCCAAGGTCGCACTGCAATTTTGTAATTAACCAAAATAATTTACCATGAAGGGACCTTTGTATTATCATACTGCGAGCACGGTCGCAATATTCAATCACGCTAACCTAAGTAACAGACTGCGACTATACCCCCAAAAAGGAGAGAACGAATGACAACACTGTGACATCAGTCGCAGAGTTTTAGTAAAAAAAAACCTTAAAAAAATGAAAGTGAGTAACTTTTAAAATAAATAATTTTTAAATGTCTGCGACCAAGGTCGTATAGACCTAAAATGCTAATTCAGACAACTGCGACCCAAGTCGACATAAAAGGGAATGGAAAAAAATTTTGACCTTGGTCGCTGTGTTACAAAATTTAAAAATTTAAAAAGCGATTCATGATCGCAAGTTTGCAAATTTTTCTCTCTTATTTGCGACCATGGTCGCAAGTTTTAAAAAAAATATTTAACTATTTTTTTAAAACCAAAAAATTGGAAAATTTAAAAAATCAAAAAAATTTAATAAGAATACAGTTCATCAGACACTTTTAATTTAAGTTAAAATAAGAATATTTATAAAAAAAGTAAAAATGGAATCAAATCTAAAAAAAATATAACTATTAAAATTTACAAACCCTAAAAAAAAATTTTCTGGGTTTTCCCATTACCTTTTTCCGAGGATGATTTCTTTGGAGCCATCTTTTGTAGATATTTTTTACAAAACTAAGAAATATTGAGAAACAATGGCACTAATCTTTTCAGATTGATCAATTAAAAATTTAGATCTGTAAAATTTTATGAAAGAAAAGGTTTTACATATAGTGAAAAGTTGTGATGGAGGGTATTTTCGTCAAAGCGATTGTTGACGTGACTGATACTAACTCGGGCGGAAATTTTTTAGTTTTTGTCTGCCAAAATTAATGTCAAATTCGTGGCTATTATGTTGCCACGTCCCGCCGGCTGAGAAGCTCTCTCAGCTGTCGGCTGAGGTACGGTAACCCCATATATATATATATAGTGGCGATCCGGTGAAAAAGTTAGCTTAGGTGAGAAGATGAGAAGGAAGCACAAGAGCCGTAGGATTAGCTTTTAAGTGGTTAATATTAATATTGGGTTGGTTAAGTTAGTTTTGGGTTAATTAATTTAGTTTTTGGGTTTTTAGTTTTATTTTCTCAAAATCTAATCTCAACCGCCTAGAAACTAATCTGACGGTTCCAATGCTCCTTTCTTATCTTCTCACGTAAACTAGCTATCTCACCGGATCATTACTCTGCATATGCGCGCGCGCACACACATTTAGACTTGTGTACTTTCAAATGAATTTGAGCCCGAATCCTTCTAACTCAAATACAATCCTTTGATATTCGAATACAAAATCCACTCCATTGAAATTGATCTATATTATTTCAGGTATCTATAAATCAAAAATCAAGTGTTTTGAATACTTTTTTCCCATCTATCAAGCGGTGCAAAATGGACGGCCAAAGTAGTGAGTTGGTTAGATCTATGTCTTTAGACATACAGATTCTCGATCCGGATATTTCATTATGATCTAAAAATTTAAAAACCCCATACAACCAATTTTTGTTAGGTTTCAAATATTCTACACCGTTAAACTAACCAACTCATTATTTGGACCGTCCGTTTTTCTCCTACTTGATGCATCGGTAAAAAATATTCAAAACACTTAATTTTTGCTTTATAGATACTTGAACAGAATGGATCTTGTATTCGAATGTCAGATGTTGGTATTTGAGTGAGAAGGATTCGGCCTCAAATCATTCCGGAAGGACACAAGTTTATATATATATATATTGGCGATCCGGCGAGAAAGCTAGCTTAGGTAAGAAGATGAGAAGGAAGTACAGGAGCCGTAGGATTATCTTTTGGATAGTTAAGATTAATTTTGGGTTGGTTAAGTTAGTTTTGGGTTAATTAATTTAATTTTTGGGTTTTTAGTTTTATTTTCTCAAAATCTAATCTCAACCACCTAGAAGCTAATCTGACGGTTCCAATGCTCTTTTCTTATCTTCTCACGTAAACTATCTCACCGGATCATTACTCTACACACACACAAATATAGACTTGTGTCCTTTCAAATGAATTTGAGCCCGAATCCTTCCAACTCAAATAGCTCCGACATTCGAATACAAGATCCACTCCATTGAAGTTGATTTATATTATTTCAGGTATCTAGAAACCAAAAATCAAGTGTTTTAAATATTTTTTACCCATCCATCAAGCGGCGTAAAATGGACAGCCAAAAGCAGTGAGTTGATTAGATTTATATCTTTAGACATACAGATTCTCGATCCGGCCATTTGATTATGATCTAAACATTTAAAAACCCTACAAACCAATTTTTTTTGTTAGGTTTCAAATGTTCTACACCGTTAAACTAACCAACTCACTATTTGTAGACTGTCTAAAAATCACCAAAGATAACTCATCAGAGAACAAAGTCTATATTTCAGACAAGAGGCTAATTATAGCCACTCGTGTAATTCCAAGACACAGAACATGAAGCCTGCGCCTCAACATCAGTGCAGTACTAAGACGCGAGGGTCGAAGCCCGCGTCCCAGCTGCACTGTAATAATTAAGATGCGACTCTTTGTCTGCGTCCTTGCATCACTGCAGCACCAAGACGCGAGGTTCGAAGCTTGCGTCTCGACATCACTGCAACCTTAAGATGGAGAGCATGAGGCCCGCGTCTGGCAAGGTTCGAAGCCAATGTCTCGACATCACTGCAAGCTTAAGATGTAGAGAATGAAACCCGCGTCTGGCAGAGTTCGAAGCCCGCGTCTAGCAAGGTTCGGAGTCGGCATCCAAAACGTGAGGCTCGAAGCCCGCGTTCCGACTACAGAGAAGCTCTACGTCTCGGTTATAACTGCCCTCATTACTGGGTCAATTACTGCCCACATATTGAGGGAGTTAACCCCCATTATGGAGGATTTTTAGGGGACAATTTTACCCTTGAAACCCCTATAAATAGCTCAGTTTGCTACTGAAGAGGGGTCGATTTGGAGAATCTTGATCAGGGCTTCTAGCTGAGAAATACTTAAGAGTTCAACTCTTCTAACAACTTGCTGAGTACAAGTTTTTGCCTCAAGTCTCTTTGAAATTTTATTGGACAGGAATTGTGCTACTTCGTCCATAGTCTAAAGAGAAGATTACTAGAAGATTGTGACGTTCACCCAGTCAATGAAAAATAAGATTCACTTTCCACCCTACATCAAGAACCCAGTATTAAACAAAGAGATTTGAGCTTGAATATCTTCTCTCTCTTGTAGCCAAAATTGTTTGAGATTGCTGTAATCTTTCACTTGATTTAAGGAAACTTTATTATGATCCTCTAAATTTTTTTCGGGACAAAATAAGAGATGGCGACTCCGTTAGGAATTACTTTCTCTACTGATGAGCAAGTCGTGGCGCAAGGTGACTTCATCTGCATGGGAAGAATGGTCGAATCGCTTGTCGTAGAATTCGACCAGATAAAGTATGAAGAGTTCCTTTCTTCCGGCTCCAAGAGCCCTAGGGCGTACCATAAAGTCTCCTCAGAGATCCGCTCTCGGGTCCCTTCAGAGGCTTCCCCGAATGTGGTTCGTGCAGAGAGCATCATGGCTGGTCATATCACACGTAAGGCCAGCGTCAACTTCTCCCACGAGACCCGCAAGGTCAACATTATTTACGGTCAGCCCGCTCACGTCCATCCTCTTCTGCAGCTCCAGGTTACCAGGGGTTCCCAACAACCCGTACGGCGTAACCGGAACGCCGAACGTCGATAGAGACGACGCGCGTGTCAACTACAGATGCAAGAAGCTGGAACAACTATCTGTCCAGTAGATACAGAACGCGAGGGTCAAGCCTGCATCTCTTTTGAGTTACATCAGACGCACGAGGTCCGCATATGGAGACCAAAACGCGAAGCCCAAAAGGTTTGCGTTTTTTTAGACTTCACCTCTCAAATGTGACGTTCAGCAGCGCGAGGTCCGTACCTCTTCTCAGGGACACGAGACCCGCGTCTCTACAATAGAACATGGGACTCAGAAAGTCCACGTTTCTCAAGTGTCGCTAACCAGCTGTGACAATCAGCAACACGAGGTCCGCGTCTCTTCTCAGCAAAGACATGAGACTCGCGTTTCAAAGTCAAAACGCGAGAGCCGCGTCCATTCTATAGAATGTGAGCTCCGCGTTTCAAGTTGCAACGCAAGGATGGCTCTCAGAAGCTGAAAAGTCCTCGAAAACCTGAGGCTAATCTCTTTGATCCCCCTCTGACAGATCTAAGGGATTATTTGATAAAGAAAAGGAGTGCTAATCAGATCGCTCTATCCTGTTGCTGTGAACGGTTCATCACGGCTATGTTCTCTGAATGTTGCTGCAGCTCACATGTGAGCAAGCGGTCGGTATTCAGACGATTATGCTTCACCTCCCGATCAGCCAAAAGACGTCGTTCCCATAAAAGAGGAACCTTCTCTGACATGGAGTACCCTGAAGTCACTGTAAACATGGCAGGTCCAAGCACTACGCCAAGCAGAAGTAGAGAAAAATAACCGGCATTCAGCTTTGACGAGTCTGATACGGAACCAGAAGGAGTGTACTGTCATACTCGCACTCGGACAGGTGCGGTAGCCCCAGTTGACTACAGTGCCCTAGCCAGGGGTATTAAAGCAACTAAATCATACTCTGCCATCGCGGAATCACAGGCCTCGACCTCTTCTGTAGAGAAGAAAGCCTTCGTGTATATGTTAAACACTCATGAGGAGACGACCAGGCATTTAGAACAGCAAGCCCAGATCCAGAGGGAACAATTCGATATGATTCACGCTCAATAAGAAGCTATCAATACCCTCAAACAGATGCTTGCACAATTGCTTAAGGACAAGAAAAAAATTGAAGGCCAAAACTTCTTCTAAAAAGTCTAAAGACAAGCGAAAGGAAGGGGAAAGCTCATCTTCTGTGCACATAGAGTAGGAGAAACAGTCCAACTCCAAGTCCTCTAAGTCTTCATCTGAAGAGGGAGGCAATCCAGAGAATGGGGGTACTCATTCTAAAAAAATAAATAAATTAAAGCAGTGTCTAGAAGCCCTCACCAATCTGAAAGGCCTCCAAGAAGCAGAAGTGGTGCGGCTATACCTGGTAAAATGGGAACTTGTCCCATATCCTCCCAAATTCAAAGCCCCGACCCTACAGGCCTTTGACGGCAAAGGGTCACCGAACTAATATATCTACTACTTCAAGTCTCAGACAGGGAACGTAGTTAGCAAATGATGCCATCTTGGCGCGTTTGTTCATCGGCACTCTGAAGGAACTCGCCTTTGAATGGTTCATGAAACTCCCCAAAGACTCCACAAAATTTAGGGTGATTTGGAGAAGCTTTTCCTTACACGCTTCTTTGAAGATGACTCAGAGGTTACCATGCCAACTCTACTGGCAACAAAGCAACGAAAGGGAGGGTCAGTCAGAGCATTTGTGGAGAGATTTTAGAATTTGGCGCTCCAATGTCCTAGCGGTATGACCCAGGTCACCCTAGCGGAAACATGCCGTCACAATTGCAAATTTTATTTCTAGCCCAGATAGGAGTTGCTGAAAGCCGCACCTGGAAGCAATTAGTCCAGCAAAGTGAACAGGCAAAGGAGATTGTTGCCAGGGTTAGGGCAGAAGAGAATAGACCCAGACCCGAAAAGATGACGAGGAGCACGCCAGAAGTATCTTTTTAATCAAAAAGGAAGGATACATTGGCAACAGAGACGAAATTTCCCGTTAAACCTCAGCCGACCAGAGGGGTTGTTTTTCAAGTCAGCCACGCGCCAACAGGCAGTACTCTTTCAAAGAGGAGCACGTCGATTCGTTGTTCAAGTTACTCAATAAGAACAACATATTAAAGATTCCTGAAACTAGACGTCCCGAGGAGGTCGGTAAAACTGACAATCCCAACTACTGCTTGTATCATAGGATGCTGGGGCACCCCAGCAAGAGCTGTTATATCTTCAAAGACATTCTTCAAGCTCTGATTGATGCGGAAGTGTTCAAGTTCCATCCAGAGCAGAAGAAAGTGACGGCTAACATGACGTCATTTTTTCAGTTCGGAACCAGCCTCCAACACCGGCCAGAGTAGTTCCCATCCCAAAAAGGGAACTGAGGATGATCAATAAAGACCCTCATCACTAGCAAGAGAAAGGTCTCATGCTTGTCCCTATGCCTCAGGGAGAAATTATGTGGGTTCATCCCGACCTTGTGGAAGGCCAACAGTGGACTACTGCTACCAACAGGAAGTCCAAAGGCAAAGCAAAAGATTCTCCCTACAATGTGGTGTGTGCCTCTTTTCGGGAAGCAGAAATCGATTTTCCCTCACTAACCGACTCAGAGGAGGAGACAATCATCCTTGCCTCAGAGCCGAATGCACCACTCTGGCTGAAACTCGTTCGTGATAGTCGTACTTGAAGAAATACGAAGAGTTGGTGGCAAATCCGCATAGACCTACTTTAGAGCCAACAAAGCCATCTGTGGAGCAACCTGCAGAGAAGTAGAAGGAGCTTCGGTACTCCAGGGCCATCCCAAAGGACAAAGCAGAAGGAACTTTAGCCCCTTACCGCTTTGATGTCTTGGCTCAACTGTCCAACATCCCGACTAGGATCACCCTTTATTAGCTCCTGAGACTATCAAAGTCAATAAGAGAAACTCTGAGAGAAGCTCTAACTGATGCTGAGGTCTTCATGGCCCAGATCCCGGCTGGACCACAGGAGAAAAATATAGAATACAGCCTCCACGCCTCGCAAAATGTCCCCTGCATCACCTTCGCTCCAGACGACATACAGGTCAAGGGGAAACTTGATAGGCCCTCGTACTTCACAGGGTACATTGGATTGTCTAAAATGAGCCACATTCAGGTAGATCCAGGATCCGCATTGAGCATCATGCCTTGCCGGATCATGCAACACTTGGGGATCCCCTCCTACCGATTGAGCGCCACCCAAACTACCATATATGGTTTCAACGCCAATGGTACGCACCCAATGGGGTAGATCAAACTCAAATATCAGATTGGGGACCTAAGATCTGAAGTGACGTACTATATAATTGACGCTGACACTTTGTATAATTTACTGTTGGGATGACCGTGGATTCATCGTAACTCCATCGTCCCCTCTACTCTCCATCATGTCATGAAGTATATTGACGGAGATGGAAAAGTCCGAACGTTGATTGCCGAAAGGCATCCATTCAACGAGGTAGAGAACTAGTTTACAGACTCCCTCCTATACCAGGATTCTCAGGAGACGAATGAGAATCCACAGCCAGAGGAACCAGACTCGGGTAATGAAGCTGACACTGAACCAGAGGCAGAAGAAGAATGCCTTTGGGAATTAAATCCACTTGTAATGAGCACTAATAGTTCGATGTTAATAACACCGCCGATGATGTAAGCGAGCGGTACATTAATGAAGAACTAGATTTGGCTTACCTTTCTGTGTTTGCTTCGATTCCATACCATTAGACACTAGTATCGATGTAGGTGATGACCCTTGGTCGGCAATAGATGCCCTGACATCATTGATGTACCAATAAAGTCATCCCTTACAACATATCAAGGCGTCAATGAAGCGCAAGGATCTTTATTCGAGATCACAGTAAGACGCAAAAGCTAAAAACCAATTCTTTTTGGAAGAATCGAGTCCAATTTGATGCCTCGTGAAGACTCAGAAAGCGAGAACGAATCCCCTCAATTCTTCCATTATGAGCCAAATGTACTCAGAATGATGGAGAACATGGGGTATGACCTAACAAGGGCTCCTGGCTTGAACTTTGGCAAAGGAAGAAGAACATTACTTTGATCTTTCATTCCAAATAGAAAGCCCCTGATTATTATCATCGAACACGCAGGGGGTTGGGTTATATGTCAACCCAAATCCCATTAGCTTCTAAGTCTGAAAGGTTATTACAACATAATCACTCATCAGGCACATCATCGTGGGAGTCAGATGTCAGTGTCAACAACATCTTCAAAGAACATTCGATAAATATAGTTTCAACAGGCCACCTAGAAGATGGAGATGAAGAAATGATTCAGTCAGATACAAATCCTTGGATTAAACACCTGAACGCTCTCTAGGATATTCGCTTCGAACAATGTGGCCCACCCATAGAGGATAAGGTAACCCAGATCAATCTGGGAGATGAGGCTAATCATAAGCCCATCTTTATAAGTGAAAGCTTATCACCCTCCGATAAAGAGGATCTAATATCTCCTGTGCGGGAGTATATAGATGTTTTCGCTTGGAACTACAAAGATATACCTTGGCTTGATCCTCAAGTGGCTATGCATCGCCTCAACATCAATTCGGATGCGAAACCAGTCAAATAATAGCAGCGACGGTTCCGTCCAAAAATAATAGAAGCAATCCAGTTGGAAGTCGAGAAGCTTATAGACTCTGGTTTCATCAGGGAGGAACAACACCCTGATTGAGTAGCCAATATCATCCCCGTTACCAAGAAAAATGAGAAGATCTAGGTTTACATTGATTTCTGCGATCTAAATGAGGCCTATCCTAAAGATGAATTCCCCCTTCCAATCACAGATGTCATGATTGACAATACCTGTGGGTTTGAACGGATGTCCTTCATGGATGGATTCTCAGGATACAATCAAATCAAGATGTACCCTGATGATGAAAAGCATACATCTTTTAGGACGCCATTGGGGTGTACTGCTATACTGTCATGCCCTTCGGATTAAAGAATGTGGGAGCAACATAGCAGAGAGCTATGAATGCAATTTTTCACGAGCATATACGCAGAACAGTGGAATGCTATGTCGATAACATTGCAGTAAAGAGCCATGCCAAAGGTGATCACATAGCAGATCTGAAGACAGTATTCGATATCATGTAGGCTCATCAGTTAAAAATGAACCCCACTAAATCCTTCCTGAGGGTAGCCAGTGGTAAATTCCTAAGGTTTGTTGTTACATCCAAAGGAATCCACCTTGACCCAGAGAAAGTCCGCGCTGTCCAGGAGATGGAACCTCCAAGGAATCTCAGGGAGCTTAGAGGATTGCAAGGGCTAGCATACATCTGGAGGTTTATCTCAAATCTCTCAGGATGATGCCAACTCTTCACCCAATTGATGAAAAAGGGTGTTTCATTCATTTGGGACGGTGCTTGCTAACAAGCGTTCAAGGAAATCAAGCGGTATCTCATGCAACCACCTGTCCTTACAGCTCTGGTGTTAGAAAAACCTTTCTTGATATACATCCGAGCGATGGATCATTCCCTAGGAGCTTTGCTAGCCCAGAAAAATAATCAGGGACACGAGCAGGCAATCTACTATCTGAATAGAACTATGATCGGAGTTGAACATCGGTACAGCCGATCGAAAAGGAATGTTTGGCGCTGGTGTTCGCCATCCAAAAAATGCGACACTACTTAGTGGGCCAAACTATACATGTCATATCAAAAGTCAATCCTTTAAGATTGCTTATGACAAGCCATCATCACTAAATGGTCGATTGGCGAAATGGGCCATATTGCTCTCCCGGTATGAGATGCAATTCCTACCACAAAAAGCTGTGAAGGGACAGGCGGTGACAGATTTCCTAGCTGAGCATCCAGATCCAAAAGTGACCAAACTTTATGAGGATCTCTCAGATGAGGTCGTTGAGGTTTACTTGACCCAGACATCTTTCGAAGGACAGGTGTGGCAATTCTTCTTCGACGGCGCATTAAAAACAGGTCCGCGAGAAAATATCGTAGCAAGAGTAGGGAAGTATTTATCTCCCCACAGAACTATTTAATCCCTCGTGCATTCTCATTAACTGAGCCATGTTTTAACAATGTAGCAGAATACAATGCTCTCTTGATCGGGATGCAAATCACCAATGAAATTGGCATTAAAAATCTTGAAGCATACGGTAACTCTAAGCTCATCATTAACCAAGTTCACGGGGAATATGAGATCAGACATAAAGACTTAGTACCCTATTATGACTCAACTATCTACATAGCAGAGAGGTTCAGAAACTTCTACATCAACCATGTACCTCGCCAGCACAATGCGCAAGCAGATGCAGTGACATCTCTCGCTACTTCCTTGGCTCTTCCAGCCAGAGTAGTACAGGAAATACTCGTCTATAGTCATGACCTGCATTGCCCAAGATTCTCTTTTGAAGACCACCAAAGCTGATAGGAGACCGTTAAGTCAAAAAAGCTCTAGAGACTTCAACAGGTCCAGAGCTCAGGGACTGGCGATTCCCATACATCGACTACGCATTGTACGACATCTTTCCTGATGACCCCAAAGAGGCGGTTACCATTAATAGGAAAGCCTCTAGATTCTACTATAATGCGATCACGCGAACACTATATCGCCGATCGCATGATGGATCCTCTTCCGCTGCCTGTCACAGAAGGAGGCACATGAAGTACTCAAAGAAGCTTATGACGGCATGGTGAAGCTCATCAACCTAGCCTAAAGCTTGGGGATCGACTCCGAAGACTGAGGTATTATTGGCCAAAAATGATCTCTGATGCCATCGCTTACGCCAAGCGATGTCATGCCTGTCAAGTCCATGGTGACTTCATCCACCAGGCATCAGGACATCTTCATCCTACAACTTTTTCCTGGCCATTTAAGATATGGGGAATGGATGTGATTGGTCCTATCAGCCTACCTTCATCCAAAGAATATCGATTCATCTTAGCTATTACTGATTACTTCTCTAAATGGGCTAAAGCTATTCCCTTGAGGGAGGTAAAGACATCTAACATGATCATGTTCGTTAAACATCATGTCATTTAATACTTTGGCTTGCTATAATGAATTGTCCATAAAATGAGCCCCAGTTCGTCAGCCAAGCCTTTCAGAGGTTCTGTAACAAGTTCAAAACCCAGAGCGTATTTTCAATGGTATACTATCCAGCCGTTAACGGCCTTGCAGAAGCTTTCAATAAGACTATTGGAAAACTTCTCAAGAATTCGTCTTGAAAAGCCAACGTGACTGGGACGACAAATTAGGTGAATGCTTATGGGCTTATCGCACGACGGTTCAAACTCTGACGAAAACTACACTATTTTCTTTGGTATATGGGTATAAAGCTGTACACCCATTAGAAATCTAGATTCCATCTCTACGCGTCATCTTGATAACAGAGATGACAAATGAAGAGAAACATGGAATGCGGCTCCAAGAGTTGGAGGCTTTGGATGATAAACGCCTGCAAGCTCAACAGCAAATTGAGCTCTATCAAGCTCGAATTACTAGAGCCTTCAATAAAAAAGTCAAGGAGCAGACTTTCAACAAAGGTGACTTTATTTTAGCGATCAGAAGACCATGGTCATGATGCATAAGACCAAAGGGAAATTCCAGCCCAAATGAGAAGGACCATTTGTAGTGGAGTCAGTCTACTCGAATGGAGCATACCGCCTTATAAGCCCAGACGATGAAACGCTCATGAGTCCAATCAATGGAAAATTCTTGAAGAAATACTCTTGAAGAAATACTATCCTTGATAGCATTCTTCTCCTGATCAGGTTAATACTACCCTCTATCAAAACTCCAGATCCAAGATGTTTGGAAGAACGCCAAAGAAAAGCTTCTTTCTTCCTTCACTGGATCACATTATGGTCGAGCAGTGTCAAGCCGGTTGAGCGCTGGTTACATCATGATGCATGATGTAAACATTGAAGAAGAAATAAAATGTTAGACTTCAGTTTTAGTCTTATTACTCTTCTCTAGTGTACCTATGGACATCGGACGCCTCCGACGGCTAAGGATAGAGGAAAATGTTGCTTTTAAGTCTAACATAAGTTTTTGACACTCATCATCCTGAAGGAAATAGCATGGTTATCCCAACTCAAATGGTAGTTGATAAAGGCACTCTAAATCCGTTGATAGCTGAGGGTTTGCTAAAAATCCTAAGGGACTTGGTCTCATCCTCTCTTTCAAAATCTCCTACCAATTCTCACTCACAGAATGGTAGGACCACAAAAATACCTGGATTCATTTCACCAACGAAATGAGCTAGGACTTATCACGTTAACAATAAACCTTTAACAAACTAGATTTCCAGATCCCCAGCAGATTCAGTCAAGTTAATATTAAACCTCTGACAATGAAACTCATTTAAAATTTTTGCTGTTATTTTAATATTACACCTCTAACGGCGAATCTCTCATATCTCTAGAAAATTAATGATTGTCACGTTAACATTATACCTCTGACAATTCATTTTATTTTTCACCAAAGTCCCCTACCAATTCCCTCTCATAGAGTGGTAGGTCCACAAACTCAATCATTGTTACATTTAATACCAAACCTCTGACAATGAAAGTTTCAATACTCACCACCAAGTACGAACTTCACTTGTCTCTCCCTTGTATGGAGTTACAAGTCCTCAAAATTGCTCATATCACAAACCAATTATTATCAAGTTAATACTATACCTCTTGTTGGCCCAAAGGCCATTATCCCAGTTATTTTGATGATAAAAAACATATTTAGTTATGTATTAACATGTTTTATTTCAGAATATTTCAGGTTATTTAACAGGTTGTTTTTGACGGCTCCGCTAAAAGACTCACAAGTTTGGACGCCGCTAAAATGAAGATTCCCAAGCTACGCACAACTAGGATGCTTTGGGATCAAGATGATGAAGTGAAGATCAAGACAAGATCAAAACGACAAAGAAAACAAATTTGTAATTGTATTTTTATTTTAGACATTTTGTCAAAACTAGATATTAGAAGTAGAGCTATGGGATCATCACACACACACATTTCAGTTAGGCTTCAAAAAGATTTTTCAATTCCATTTCTAACTTAGTTTTTAAAAGAGAACATATTTGAAAATACGCGTTTTAGAAAAACAATAGTTTTTGGAAAAACATTTTCATTGAAAAACAAGTTTGTGTTCAAAAGAATTTTATCAAACTATTTTTAACATGTTTGAAGTATGACACATGCTTATACTTCATGTTTTTACAAGTTCCAAAATCTTACCCAAAACCCAAAACCAAAACCAAGATTTTCTGGTTCTGGAAGTTCTGTTTTTTCAGAACTTACAGTGACCGGTCGACCGGCCCGGTCGACCGATGTGCACAATACTGTGCACGTCTATATCAGTCGACCGACCCGGTCGACCGAAGTTCATTTATGTTTACGGGAGTTTTCGGTCGACCGACCCGGTCGACCGATGAGCCCCAACGGTCATATTTTTGACCGTTGGCGGTCGACCGACCCGGTCGACCGGACTCTGTCAAAAGTTCTGACAGGTCCAACAACTAGTTTTTCTGACTGCTTTTCTTTTTGGGATTTGTCTCCAACGAGTTTTTGAGGCTGTTTTTGACCCCTATAAATAGAGGGTCACCTCATATTGATTAGACAACTATTGCAAAATATTTCTTAAGAGTTTTACAAAGATTTTCAAAGCTTTCCTTCATAAAAGATTTTCCAAAGCCTAAATTCCCAACACCCAACTTGTAGCCTATTCCTCTAGCTTCTCTCTAGATTTTGCACACCACAATCCCAAGCTTTACATCTACATATTTGGTTCTAGGATTGTGCAAGTGAGCTTTTGTAAAGTGATCAAGTGTGATCACTCATTTCTTCTTGGAGTGAAGTTGTAGAGGCATCGGCCTCAAGGGAGCTAGTGAGCTTCGGGTGGTGTTGCGGCATCACAAGTGTAAGGGACAAGTGTGTCCTTGTATTGGCGATCCGGTGGGATCAACGATAGTAGTGCAAATCCTTCAAGTGTGAAGGCGGGGACGTAGAGCGTGGCTCGAACCTCGGAAACACATCCTTGCGTTTGCGTTTGATCAATTTTCTCTAACTCTACTCCTTTCAATTCTTGCACCTTAATTGTTGTATTTATTGCAAGTCTTTATTTGTGCTATTTGTGTGTGAAAGTTTTAATTCCGCAAAATTGCCATAATTCATATAGCCATCACCTATTCACCCCCCCCTCTAGGTGATTTCAATTGGTATCAGAGCCTAACCCTACAACTTAGGTCTAACAACCTTAGAGAGATCCATATTTGGCTATATACATTTTGTTGCATTTTTACTTGCTTGTGCATTCATGGCATCCATGGACTTTTCTAGCATTAAATCCCCACCAAAATTCGATGGCTTGAACTTTCCCATTTGGAAAGTCAAGATGAACTTGTTCTTGAAATCCTTAGGTGTTAGGGTAGCTAGGGCCATTACCAAAGACTTCATTGAACCAACTAGTGATGAGAGCACATGGTCCGAGGATATTTCCAAAGACTATGAGGCTAATGCTAGGGCACAATATGCATTAACCCAAGCCCTAAATGAAGATGACCTTGCACGCATAATAAATTGTAAATCCGCATTCGAGGTTTGGAACATACTCATTGTGACTCATGAGGGAACGTCTCAAGTCAAGAGAGCCAAAGTTGACTTGCTACGTTCTCAATATGAGAATTTCTATATGTTTGATAATGAGAGCATTGATGACATGCTCACCCGTTTTACAAAAATAACTAATGCTCTTTCTTCCTTAGGCGACAAGATTGATAATGATCAAAAGATAAGGAAGGTGATTAGAGCTCTTCCCAAAGCTTGGGAAGTCAAGGCGACCACTCTCAAGGAACTCAACGACAAAGAGGAGATGGACTTCTCCGGCTTCATCGGAAATCTCAAGACACATGAGATGGAGATGAAAGTTAGAGAAGAAAGGGAGGCACCAAAGAAGAAGACCATTGCCTTCAAAGCCGCTCCTACCATACACGAAGAGGATGACTCATCGGAGGATTGCGATGAGGACTTCGCCATGCTCATCCGGAAGGTGGGCAAGATGTTCTACAAGAAAGGACGGCAAAGTAACTTCCGAAGAGGGAAGCCTCAAGGAAGGTACGAGAAGAAAAGAGATGAACCCGGTCCTTGCTTTCATTGCAAGAAGATCGGTCACCTAATTGCCGATTGCCCCGCTCTACAAGCAACCACATCCAAGAATGGGCAAAGAAAGAAGAAAGCGTTGGCCGCTACATGGGATGACACGGAGTCGGAATCCGAAGAGGAGCACGACGCCGCTAACATGTGCTTCATGGCACACGGAGACGACGCTTCTAAGGTAACATTTGATAACACTCTTGATGACGATGATCTCACTATGGATGAACTAGCACGTTTCTTTGAGGAATTACAACATAGATATGAGATTTCGCAATCTCATAATAAAAAGTTAAAAAGGGAAAATGATGTTTTAAAGAATAAACTTGAATTAGTAGTAAATGAGAAAAATGCCTTATCTAGTTCATTTGATAAATTGAAAAATGATTTTGAAAAATATAAACTAGCTAGTAAAGGCAAAACCCCCATGGTTTCAATTGATAAAAATGATTTTGTTGAGATCCAAAAACGTGTTGAAGTTTTGGACTCAAATTTAAAAAGCTATGCATTTGATTTGAAAAAGATAGCATCTAAATTTCCTAAGGGAGCCCCCCAAGGGAAACATGCACAACATACACATACACATGCACGGAAACATGCACACACTCATAAGCATGCATTCATGTACAATAGTGGTATAATTTATATTTGCACACATTGTGGCCGCAAAGGCCATTTAGAAAAATTTGTTATGCTAAGAACAATGTTAAAAATAAATTTGTTTGGGTTCGCCCCGGATCTAACCCCAAAGGACCCACTAAGATTTGGGTACCAAAAGAGCCACCGATTTCAAATGAAACAGGTATAGGTGGATCTACATCCTCCAAGACTTAGGAGGAAACGGTGCCCGGGTGGTGGATGCAACAAAGCTTAAAGACACATCAAGATTGCATCGCTATCGTGGAGGCACCTAATTTTGGAGATTGCCCGTAAATTGGTAACATCTCCATTTAAGAGTTTTTAATTTTGTATATACAATTGTTATAGGATTGCTAGTTTAGTTTTATGCTTCATTGATACATGATTAGTATAAACTTGCAACTCTAACATGATTGTATATGCCATGTTCAATTTTGATTTTTTTTGACATGTATACATATGTATAGAATTGATAGTTTGCTTTTGTATTCTATTGATATATGCTTGTATAGAACTACCTTTCTATCATGATGTATATGTGCCTTGTGTTAACTTTATATCTTTGTTTCATGCCTTGTTCATCACATGTCCACATGTATAGTTTAGTATTTGTGATTATATACTTGTATGCATATACACATTATTTTCATAAATAAAAATTAAACATTTGTAAATTTTCTTATTTGAGCAAATACCTTAAAGATGGCAATTGCGCACCTCAACTCATTCAAGAGGAATCAAGAGGATGAAGTTCAGAACCCGTCACTGGGTATTCGGCTTCAACATCTTTAAAATCTTTGTTTAAATATGAAAATAAAATTAAAATTGGATTGCTTGTATTTTGATGTTTGTAAAGACTTAATGAAAGATTTAAAACCTGTTGGTGTTCCTATATGATTAATATATAATACCTGTTTTAGATTACAAAATTACTTAAAATTTTTTTTTGGCTATTTGCTGTTAGCTGTTTTTCAGGCAAAGCCGGTCGACCGACCCCTAAATCTCCGGTCGACCGACTCTGCCTGAGAGAAATTTTTTTATTTTTTTCTGTGCTACCGGTCGACCGACCAGAATTCCGGTCGACCGATGCTGGCCTGCTGTGGTCTCGGGATATTTCGGTCGACTGACCCGGTCGACCGATATCACTTACAGAGCTCTCGGTTGGATTCGGTCGACCGGACCGGTCGACCGATCGTCGTGTTTTGCCCAAATCTGCTATATAATTTCATTTTCTCTCTCTCTCTCTCTCTCATTTCACTCAGCGACCGGAAGAACCCCAAAATTTCCCAAATTTGATTTCTCTCCAATCCTTCAACCAAATCCAAATCCTTTTAAAACCCATCTCAAATCCTTCATTCCACCTTCAGATCTTCGATTTCAACAGCTTCCAACCACCGAATTCGAAGAATTTCAGGATTTTTCAGTTAGGGTTTTGGATTCTCAATCAAGGTAAAAATCTAATTTTTATTGTGAATCTTCACTTCTAGCTTAGATATCTCTATTCCTTTGTCACTATTTTAGGTTGCTTAGCTTCTAAATCGTGCCATAATCTTGATTTCACCTAAAAATCAAATTTTATTCATCATGCCTAAGAGATCTCGTACTGAGAAGGGGAAGGGTATTGCCCAACCCTCATCTCAGGGTCCTAGACCCGTACGGCCCTTTAGAAATGATCTAGCTGAAGATAGATACTCCCACCTCTCCACTAGAAATATCAATTCAGGGAGATTTGTTACCATTCAGGATTTTGAACACCTTGACATCCCTCAAATCCTGCAAAATAATAATTTAGTTGAGTTCTTGACCATTAAGGAACAAGTATACACTTCCCTTGTTCCTTACTTCTATGCCAACTATGAATTTGATGGTAACCGGATCACATCTAGAGTTCTAGGTAGGGAAATCGACCTCTCTATCGGTCGGTTTGCTAGGATTCTGCATCTCTCCACTGGCGGAGCAGATGTGTATTCTCATGATTTACATGATTTCGAATTTCCTGAGGGTGAGTCTTCACTCACCGCCTCTACTCTGATCCACGGGAATGACAATCCCGGGTTGGTTAGAAATGAGGTAGTGAGTAGGTACACACTTCAATCTCAAGTCCTTGCCAAGATTATCTTTTTCAACATTGTCCCCAACATGGCGAGTATAGCCATGCTAGGGTTGTGTCCCCTTGATTATCTATTGTCTGCTTAAAGGGATTAAGGTCAACTTTCCTAGAGTTATTGCATCTCATATGGCCTCTGATCAAATCCGTACTGCGGGTAGAAGTTTGCCCTACGGCATGCTTATTACCCATCTTCTTCGAGCTCTTGGCTTTGATCTTTCAGTCGAAACTCCTTCAAGCCCCCTGACAAACATCAATGGAGTTATCCTGAAGATGATGGAAGCGCAGCTGCGTAGACACGCCCCTGTGCAACCACATCTTCCTCCTGCTGGTCCTGGCTCATCATCTGCACCAGGATCTTCTTCTGCTTCAGCTCCTGTCTTTTCTCCAGAGGCTCTGGCACTTCTCTCTTCGGAGGTCCGCACTCAGATCGAGGCGCACCAGGCCTGGGTTCGTGCGGAGTTGGATGCTCGTGACGTTCAGGAAGCTGCTTTTCGGGCAGAGGTCAGGAACGACATGTCATACTTTGCTGACTCCATGAGATTCGTGGATGTCCAGTTTCAGGCTCTCTTTGCACAGTTTTCCATGACCGTTCCTGATCGTACTGCGACTGCTTGTCGTCTTCCGTCTACCGGTCCTCCATTCCCTCCCAGAGCTCGTGCTTCAGTTCCACCACCGCGGACCAGAGTCGATGGCATTGACCCAGATGAGGTCATTTCTTCAGGCGAAGACGCTGGTGACGAAGAGCAGACGGCTGATGAGGAAGCTGGAGATGATGATGAGTGACCTCCCCTTTTGATGATGTCAAAAAGGGGAGAGTTATTTTAAGAGAGTTATCTTGAGAGAGATATTTGTGATATTTTGTGTTGTAGTACTTTATGTGTTTGGATATTTGTGTGTTTTGGACATGTAGTATTTGTGTTATGGACATGCAGTATTTATTTATGTTTTGGACATGTATTTGGATTTCTACATGTATGCTTTGTGGACGTGTTTCTTTATATGTATCCATGTTCTATCTTGATATATGACATGAGTATTTGTCCTATGTTATGAGTACTTGTTGACATGGAAATATGTGTTTATCATTTTTATATACTATGCCCACATACGATTTTTGTCATTTATGATATGCTTGTGTTGAGGGGGAGCTTCACTTGAAGTCTCTACCCAAAATATTTTGTGATAACTACATATGTTTTGCCATCATCAAAAAGGGGGAGATTGTTGCCCAAAGGCCATTATCCCAGTTATTTTGATGATAACAAAACATATTTAGTTATGTATTTAACATGTTTTATTTCAGAATATTTCAGGTTATTTAAGAGGTTGTTTTTGACGGCTCCGCTAAAAGACTCACAAGTTTGGACGCCGCTAAAATGAAGATTCCCAAGCTACGCACAACTAGGATGCTTTGGGATCAAGATGATGAAGTGAAGATCAAGACAAGATCAAAACGACAAAGAAAACAAAATTTGTAATTGTATTTTTATTTTAGACATTTTGTCAAAACTAGATATTAGAAGTAGAGCTATGGGATCATCACACACACACATTTCAGTTAGGCTTCAAAAAGATTTTTCAATTCCATTTCTAACTTAGTTTTTAAAAGAGAACATATTTGAAAATACGCGTTTTAGAAAAACAATAGTTTTTGGAAAAACATTTTCATTGAAAAACAAGTTTGTGTTCAAAAGAATTTTATCAAACTATTTTTAACATGTTTGAAGTATGACACATGCTTATACTTCATGTTTTTACAAGTTCCAAAATCTTACCCAAAACCCAAAACCAAAACCAAGATTTTCTGGTTCTGGAAGTTCTGTTTTTTCAGAACTTACAGTGACCGGTCGACCGGCCCGGTCGACCGATGTGCACAATACTGTGCACGTCTATATCAGTCGACCGCCCGGTCGACCGAAGTTCATTTATGTTTACGGGAGTTTTCGGTCGACCGACCCGGTCGACCGATGAGCCCCAACGGTCATATTTTTGACCGTTGGCGGTCGACCGACCCGGTCGACCGGACTCTGTCAAAAGTTCTGACAGGTCCAACAACTAGTTTTTCTGACTGCTTTTCTTTTTGGGATTTGTCTCCAACGAGTTTTTGAGGCTGTTTTTGACCCCTATAAATAAAGGGTCACCTCATATTGATTAGACAACTATTGCAAAATATTTCTTAAGAGTTTTACAAAGATTTTCAAAGCTTTCCTTCATAAAAGATTTTCCAAAGCCTAAATTCCCAACACCCAACTTGTAGCCTATTCCTCTAGCTTCTCTCTAGATTTTGCACACCACAATCCCAAGCTTTACATCTACATATTTGGTTCTAGGATTGTGCAAGTGAGCTTTTGTAAAGTGATCAAGTGTGATCACTCATTTCTTCTTGGAGTGAAGTTGTAGAGGCATCGGCCTCAAGGGAGCTAGTGAGCTTCGGGTGGTGTTGCGGCATCACAAGTGTAAGGGACAAGTGTGTCCTTGTATTGGCGATCCGGTGGGATCAACGATAGTAGTGCAAATCCTTCAAGTGTGAAGGCGGGGACGTAGAGCGTGGCTCGAACCTCGGAAACACATCCTTGCGTTTGCGTTTGATCAATTTTCTCTAACTCTACTCCTTTCAATTCTTGCACCTTAATTGTTGTATTTATTGCAAGTCTTTATTTGTGCTATTTGTGTGTGAAAGTTTTAATTCCGCAAAATTGCCATAATTCATATAGCCATCACCTATTCACCCCCCCTCTAGGTGATTTCACCTCTGACATTCTAAACTCCACTTGTTAATTCTCATCAATAGAATGACAAGTCCTCAAAATTGTTCATATCGCAATCAAACTGTCCTGTTAACACCACACTCTGACAAATTACCGTTAAGTTTAACACTACATGTCTAACAGTGATTAAGTTACTGCCAAGTTCAATATTAAACCTATGACAAAAACTTTTCCTCTGGCTTCCATATCGAAACGAGATGAGACCATGAATGAGTTGGAACCTGCACACAATACAGATTTCAGAACTTTAAAATAGAGATGTGCAAGTACTCAATTCTACCGCAATAGCAAGTGGCTATGCGGGTCGTGATCTACAAGGAGAGACTAGCAATGGAAACTTTTTAGTAAGTTCTCTTTTAGGCTACAAAGTATGGTTAAAGTTCTTCTTTAGTTCTTTAAAAGAGAAAGGAAAAATTGATAAAGTTGAATTAGGAAGAAGATGGTAGATTAAGAAGATGGAAAAATGAAAATAGATTATATACAAAGAAATGAAAAAGAGTGATAAAGATGGTTAGTGTAGGCTGTCTAAAAATCACTAAAAGACAAGCCATTAAAAAGCAGAGTTTCAAGTTCAAGGCGCGTGGGCTCGACACCCGCGTCTCAACATCAAGGCGCGTGGGCTCGACACCCGCGTCTCAACATCAAGGCGCGTGGGCTCGACACCCGCGTCTCGGTTATAACCGCCCTGGTTATGGGGCCAGTCGCCGCCCACATAGCGGGGAGGTCAGCCCCTCATTGTGGAGCGTTTTTAGGGGGCACATTTACCCTGGAACCCCTATAAATAGCCGCGTCGCTATTGAAGAAGGGGTCGGATTTTCTTTAGTTAGACGACAACAAGACAGAGACAGGAGAAAGAGAGCTAAACTCTTCAACAAGCTCGCTGCGTACGAGTTGCCCTTTGCCTACCTTCTCTTTGTGAGTTTTGGTAGACAGAGCTGTGTTACTCCTTCTACTAGCCAAAGAGAAGATCCCTGACGATCCCGACGGTCATCCGGTCAACGGAGAACAAGATTCACTCTCCACCGCCACACGAAGAACTCAGCACTAAACAAAGGGAGGATTCAAGACTCAACATCCTCCCTCCCTTGTAATCGGAGTATTAATCCGTTATAAACTTTCAATTGATTCAAGGAAACTTTACGCGAGATTTTTCCTCTGCGAACAAGAGATGGCGACTCCGCTGGGGACTTCATTTGTCACTGATGAGCAAATCGTGGCGCAGGATGACGTCCTTCGTGAGGGAAAGATGGTCGAATTGCTCGTTGTCGAGTTCGACCAGGCAAAGTACGAAGAGTTTCTCTCTTCCGGCTCCAAGAGCCCCAGGACCCGCGTCTGCCGCAGGGTCTCGACAGGGAATGCCCCCGAAGCCCGATCTGAAGCTCTCTCGGGCGCTGCTGCTGCCAACTGTGCCAAGCAAGATACACGCGCCAACACCTCTCAGAAGGCCCGCGTGATCTCAGGCACAACTGCTGCTGCGATCAACCGCGCAGCACTGAACACACGCGTCAATGTCTCTCAGGAGACCCGCGTGGTCCAAATCTCTGGTGTCCAGCATCAGGTCGTCGTTGGTCTCTCTCCACCTCCACGACGCAACCGAAATGCCGAGCGTCGTCAGAGGAGACGTGCGCGTCAGCTACAAGTTGGAACCTCTGGTTGTCCGACTGAGGCTGGACGCGACGTACAACCTGGCGCCTTACCCGCGCCACGTCCAGCATGAGAAGTCCGCGTTTGGCGGCCCAAACGCGAGACTCCTCAAGCTAGGTCCTCTGACGACCAACTCACCAAACGCCAAGGTGAAGCCTCTGCGCCTCGTCAAGCGCGAGAGGCACGCGCCCATAAGCGTGGGGCCCGACAGCCCATCCTCTCTCAAACGTCTCTGTCCCGACGCGCCGAGCCGCAGCGCGGCAATCGCATCTCGTCCCAATAGAGACGCCTGACGCGCGTCTTACAGCCGCGGCGCAAAAATCGCGTCCCTGAAGCCTGCGTCCAAGCTATACAACACATGGATGCCTCCTGTCTTCGACGTTGTGAGGCTAGTCTCTTCGATCCCCCTCCCGTGGATTTGAGGGATTACTTGACGAAGAAAAGAAGTGCCAATCAGGTCACTTCATCATGTTGCTGCCACGGCTCATCCGTATGCTTTCTGAGTGTCGTTGTGGTTCAGATGTGCACCAGCAGTCTTTAGTTAGACAGCTGACCCTGATTCCCCCGTCAGCCAAAAGAAGGCGTTCCCACAGAAGGAGAACCTTCTCTGACATTGAGTACCCGGAGCTCACTGCGAATATGACGAGTAGGAGCAAGGGAAAACAACCTGCAGTCAGCTCTGACGAGTCTGACTCTGAGCCGGAAGGAGTGTACCGACACACTCACACCCGGACCGGGGCCATTCCCCCGATTGATTATAATGCCTTAGCCCATGGCATTAAAGTGAATGATTCTCACTCCGCCGTAGTGGAATCACGGGCTTCAAACTCTTCCGTTGAGAAGGAGGCCTCCGCCTACATGACAGGCACTCCTGAGGAAACGGCTAGACGTTTAGAATAAATCCAGAAGGCACAAATGGATATGATTCTTTCTCAGCAGGAATCTATCGACTCCCTCAAGCAGATGCTTGCACAGTTGCTCGAAGACAGGAGGAAGTCTCCTCCTAAAAAGATGAAGGCAAAGGGAGAAAGGGAGAAAGCTCATCTTCTGAACCTTTTGAGGAGAGGCAGCGATCTACTTCTAGTTCGTTCAAATCCTCGTCGCAAGTAAAGGGCGACCAAGACCAGGGAAAGGCTCCTGCTAAAAGAATGAGTCAATTGGAGTAACGCCTCGAGGCCCTTACCAACCGTAAAGGCCTCCAAGAAGCTGGGGCGGTCCGGCCCTATCCTGCTGAATGGGACTTGGTTCCATACCCATCCAAGTTCAAGGCTCCAACCCTTCAAGCATTCGATGGAAAGGGTCACCCAACCAACACATCTACTACTTTAAATCCCAAACCGGGAATGTAGTAGATAACGACGCCATCCTGGCTCGTCTGTTCATCGGCACCCTGAAAGGGCTGGCCTTTGAATGGTTCATGAAGCTCCCAGAAGGTTTTATCAAGAACTGGGGCGATTTGGAGAAGCTTTTCTTAACGCGCTTCTTTGAGGATGACTCGGAAGTCACGATGCCCACCCTTTTGGCTACTAAACAGTGAAAGGGAGAGTCCGTCAAGTCTTTTGTGGAAAGATTTCGGAACGTGGCACTCCGATGTCCGAGCGGCATGACCCAGACCACACTGGTGGAAACATTCCGCCACAATCTCCAAACCTCACTCCTTGCTCAAATAGGAGTTGCTGAAAGCCGCACCTGGAAGCAATTAGTCCAACAAGGTGAACAGGCTGAGGAGATTGTCGCTCGCGTCAGAGCGGAGGAAGGTAAGCCCAGGCCGGAAAGGTCGACAAGGCGTGCGCCAGACACATCCCTCCAAACAAAGCGGAAGGATAACTTGGCAACAGAGACCAAACCTCCTGCTAAACCTCAACTGGTCAAGGGAGGTGGCTCTTCAAGCCAACCACGGGCCAACAAGAAATATTCCTTCAAGGAGGAACATGACGATTCACTCTTTAAACTACTCAACAAGAGTAACCGACTGAAGCTCCCTGAAGCTAGGCGCCCCGAGGAGGTCGGCAAGACCGACAATCCCACCTATTGCTTGTACCACAGGATGCTGGGGCACCCTACCAAAAGCTGCTACGTCTTCAAGGACATCCTTCAAGCTCTGATTGACGCGGAGGTGTTAAAGCTCCGACCAGAGCAGAAGAAGGTGACGGCCAATGTGACGTCAGTTCTCCAGTTCGGAAGACAACCTCCGACACCCTCTGGAGTAGTCCCTATCCTAAGAGGAGAGCTGAGAGTGGTCAACACAGACCCTCACCAGCAGCAAGAGAAAGGCTTGGTACCTGTCCCCACACCTCAAGGGGAAATCATGTGGGTCCACCCTGACCTTGTCAATGAACGACAATGGACTACTGTGACCAACAGGAAATCAAAGGCAAGACAAAGGCTTCATCCTGCAATGTGGTGTGTGCCTCCTCTCGAGAAGCCGAGACTGATGTTCCCTCGTTAACCGATTCCGAGGAGGAAACAATAGTCTTGGCCGCGGAGCCTAACCAACCGATGACGGGAACCCGCTCAGGACAGCCCTACTTGAAGCAGTATGGCGAAACGGCGGCAACCCCTCCACAACCAACTGCAGAGCCAACCAAGCCCTCCACAAGACAACCCGTGGAGAAACAGAAGGAGACTTGATTTTCTCGAGCCCTTCAGAAGGGCATCACGGAAGGATCTACGGCGCCTTACCGCTTTGATGTCCTAACTCAATTGGCCAACATCCCGGCACGGATTACCTTGTATGAACTTCTTAGACTATCAAAGTCGACTAGAGAAGCTCTGCAAGAAGCTCTGGTAAATGCTGAGGTCTTCATGACCCAGGTGCCAAAGGAGAATTGTCTCCACACCTCCCAGAATGCCCCCTGCATCACCTTCACGGCAGAGGATATGCAGGTTAAAGGGAAGCATGATCGACCCCTGTACTTCACAGGGTATATTGGATCATCCGAAGTGAATCGCATCCAGGTAGATCCCGGGTCTGCATTGAGTATCATGCCTCGCAGAGTCATGCAGCATCTTGGGATTCCCACTCACCGTTTGAGCCCTACCCAGACGACCATTTATGGGTTCAATGCCAATAGTACCCGTCCGATGGGGAAGGTTAAGCTCAAATGCCAGATCGGAGATCTGAAGACGGAAGTGACATGTTACATCATCGACGCTGACACTTCCTATAATCTATTGCTAGGACGACCTTGGATTCACCGCAACTCCATCGTTCCCTCCACTCTCCATCAAGTCATGAAATACATTGACAAGGATGGAAAGGTGCAGACGTTGATTGCCGAAAGGCATCCATTCAAAGGGGTCGAGAATTATTTCACAGACTCCTTACTGTACCAAGATCCTGTGGAGACGGATGAAGTCCCGCAACCGGAAGAACCAGACTCTGGCAATGAAGCCGACACCGAGCTGGAGGAAGATGAGTGTGCGTGGGAGCTAGATCCACCTGTAACGGGCATTAGTAAGCCTGATGTTGATAATACCCCGCTGATGATGTAGGCGGTTGGTACATTAATGAAGAATTGGATTTAGCGTATTTTTCTGTGTTTGCTTCTGATTCAGTGCCGTCAGACACTAGTACCGACGTGGATAACGATCTCTGGTCGGCAATGGATGCCTTGACATCGTTGCATGTACCAGTGAAATCGTCCTTTGAAACATGTCAAAATGTCGACGATGCACAACAATCAATACTTATGGTTCCAGCGAGAAGGAAGGGCCAAAGACCGATTCTTTTCGGACGAATTGACTCCGAGCTAATGAATCATGAAGAATCAGAAAGCGAGCAGGAATCCCCTCAGTTCGGTCATTATGAGCCAAAGACACTCAGAATGATGAAAAACATGGATATGACCTAACCAGCAGACCCGGGTTGAACTTCGGTAAAGGAAGGAGAACGCTACTTCGATCCTTTGTGCCGAAAGGCAAAGCCCCCGATTATTATCATCGGACGCGCCGGGGGTTGGGCTATGTATCGACTCTGATCCCATCAGCCTCTGATTCTGGAGGGCCATCAGGTCATAATTACTCTTCAGGCACGTCATCGTGGGAGTCAGATGTCAGTGTCGGCAACATCTTTAGAGAACTTTCAGTGAACATGGTTTCAACAAGCCACCTAGAAGATGGAGATGAAGAAATGATCCAATCTGATACAGATCCTTGGATCAAATATTTAAATACTCTTTGGGATACCCGCTTTGAACAGTGCGAGCCACCCACAGAAGATAAGGTTGTTCAAATCAATCTAGGAGATGAGGCCAATCCTAAGCCCATCATCATAAGTGACGGCCTGTCGCCTTCGGAGAAGAAGGATCTAATATCTCTTGTACAAGAGTATATAGACGTCTTCGCCTGGAATTACGAGGACATGCCTGGACTTGATCCTCAAGTGGCTATGCACCGCCTCAACATCAATCCGGACGCAAAACCCGTCAAACAACAGCAGCGACGGTTCCGTCCAGAAATAATGGAGGCAATTCAATCAGAAGTCAGAAAACTTATTGATTCTGGCTTCATCGGGAAGAACAACATCCCGACTGGGTAGCCAACATTGTCCCAGTTGCCAAGAAGAATGGAAAGATCCGGATCTGCATTGACTTCCGTGATCTAAACGAGGCTTGCCCCAAAGACGAATTCCCCTTGCCAATCACAGATGTCATGATTGACAATACATGTGGATTCGAACGAATGTCCTTCATGGACGGGTTCTCAGGATACAATCAAATCAAAATGTATCCTAACGACGAAAAGCACACCTCCTTCAGGACACCATTGGGGGTTTACTGCTACACCGTCATGCCCTTTGGACTGAAGAATGCGGGGGCAACCTATCAGAGGGCCATGAATGCCATTTTCCATCAGCAAATATGCAAAACGGTGGAGTGTTATGTTGACGACATCGCGGTGAAAAGTCACGCTAAGGGTGATCACATAGCTGACCTGAAGGTGGTTTTTGACATCATGCGAGCTCATCAGCTAAAGATGAATCCCACCAAGTCCTTCCTGGGGGTGGCCAGTGGCAATTCCTAGGATTTGTTGTAACTTCCACAGGAATCCATTTGGACCCGGAAAAGATCCGCGCTATCCTGGAGATGCAACCCCCGAGAAATCTCAAGGAGCTCAGGGATTTCAAGGACGATTGGCGTACATCCGCAGGTTCATCTCAAACCTTTCCGGAAGATGCCAACCCTTCGCTAAGCTGATGAAGAAGGGTGTCTCGTTCATTTGGGACGACGCTTGTCAACAAGCATTTAAGGAAATCAAGCAATACCTCACCCAACCACCAGTCCTTGCAGCTCCGATATCCGGAAAACCTTTTCTGGTATACGTTCGAGCAATATCATTCTTTGGGAGCTCTACTAGCTCAGAATGATGATCAAGGGCAAGAACAAGCAATCTACTATTTGAGTAGAACAATGATCGGAGCCGAACATCGGTACAACCCGATCGAGAAGGAATGTTTGGCACTGGTGTTCGCCATTCAGAAAATGCGACACTATTTGGTAGGCCAGACAATAAACGTCATATCAAAAGTCAACCCCTTGAGGTTACTTATGACAAAGCCTTCATCGCTAAATGGCCGACTGGCAAAATGGGCCATATTGTTATCTCAATATGAAATGCACTTTTTACCACAGAAGGCCATTAAAGGACAAGCGGTGGCGGATTTCCTGGCTGAGCATCCAGATCCGAGGGCAACCAAACTTTACGACGATCTCCCAGATGAGGCCGCTGAAGCCTGCCTAACTCAGACATCGTTCGAAAGTCAAGTGTGGCAACTCTTCTTTGACGGTGCATCCAGAACAAGCCCAAAAGGACACATAGTAGCGGGGGTAGGAGTAACTCGTCTCGCCACAGAACTATGTGATTCCTCGAGCTGTCTCGCTAACTGAGCCTTGTTCCAACAATGTAGCAGAATACAACGCTCTTTTGATTGGGATACAGCTCGCCGATGAGATTGGCGTTAAAAATCTCAAGGCATACGGTGACTCCAAACTCATCGTTAGCCAAGTTCGCGGGGAGTACGAAGTCAGACATAAGGACCTAGTACCCTACTACAACGCAACTATCTACATGGCCGAAAGGTTCACAAACTTCTACATTGATCATGTACCGCGCAGGCAAAATGCGCATGCAGATGCACTGGCGTCCCTCGCGGCCTCCTTAGCTCTTCCAGCTGGAGCAATGGAGAAGGTATTCATCTACAGCCACGACTTGTACTGCCCGAGAACCGCCCTCGAAGACTATCAGGAGTCAAAGGGAGAGTATCAAGGCAAAGAAGCGCTGGAATTGTCAACCGGGCCAGAGCTTAAAGACTGGTGATTCCCCTATATCGACTATGTCTTGTATGGCATCCTGCCTGAGGACGCCAAAGAAGCGGCTGCCATTCGAAGGAAAGCCCCTAAATTTTACTACAATGCGATTACACGAACATTGTATCGTCGACCGCATGACGGGATCTTGCTCCAGTGCCTCTCACCAAGCGAGGCTCAAGAGGTATTGAAAGAAGCCACGATGGCATGTGTGGAGCCCACCAACCTGGCCCAAAACTGGCACATCGACTCCAAAGATTGGGTTACTATTGGCCCAAGATGATTGCCGATGCCATTACTTATGCCAAAAGATGTCATGCCTGCCAAGTACACGGCGATTTCATCCATCAAGCACCAGGGTACCTCCACTCTACGTCCTCTACCTGGCCATTTGAAATGTGGGGAATGGACGTGGTTGGCCCTATCAGCCCACCATCATCAAAAGGACATCGGTTTATTTTGGCAATAACTGATTATTTCTCTAAATGGGCCGAAGCTATTCCTCTGAAGGAGGTAAAATCGTCTAACGTGATCAAGTTTGTGAAACATCACGTTATTTACCGTTTTGGTGTACCTCAGCGAATTGTCCATGACAATGGACCCCAGTTCATCAGCCAGGCATTCCAGAGATTCTGTGCCAAGTTCAGAATCCAGAGTGTGTCCTCAACGGCATACTATCCTGCCGCTAACGGCCTCGCAGAAGCTTTCAACAAGACTATTGGCAAGCTTCTCAAGAAGTTCATCTCGAAAAGTCAACGAGACTGGGACGACAAGTTGGGTGAATGCTTATGGGCTTACCGCACAACTGTGCGAACCCCAACTAAAGCCACGCCATTTTCTTTGGTATTGGGTGTGAAGCCGTGCTTCCACTGGAAATCCAAATTCCATCTCTACGCGTCGCCTTGACAGCGGAGATGACAACCGAGGAGAAGCATCGACAGCGACTCCAGGAATTGGAGACCTTAGATGATAAGCGTTTGCAGGCCCAACAACAAATCGAGCTTTACCAAGCTCGAATTACCAGAGCCTTCAACAAGAAAGTTAAAGTGCGAACTTTCAAGAAAGGCACCTAGTCTTAGCCGTCAGAAGACCCATGGTGATGACGCACAAGACAAAAGGTAAATTCCAACCCAAATGGGAAGGACCATTCGTAGTAGAGTCAGTCTACTCAAATGGATCGTATCGCCTTATAACTTCAAATGGCTATACACTCATGATGCCTATCAATGGCAGGTTCTTGAAGAAATACTATCCTTAAATGGTATTCTTCCGCTGATCAAGTTAAAAGTACACCTCTGATCAGACATCCGACACCTCCGACGGCTAAGGATAGAGGAAAATGTTGGCTTTTAAGCCCAACATAAGTCTTCGACAACTCATCATGATGAGGGGAATAGCATGGCTAGCCCAACTCAAACGGTAGTTGGTAAAGGCATCTCAAATCCGTTAATAGCTGAGGGTTTGCTAAAAATCCTAAGTGGACTTGACTCCACTCTCCCCTCCAAAATCCCTTACCAATTCTCATTCACAGAATGGTGGGTCTACAAAATACAGTTGTTGTCAAGTTAACACTATACCTCTGACATTCCAAACTCCACTTGTCAATTCTCATCAATAGAATGACAAGTCCTCAAAATTGCTCGTATCGCAAATTAATTCTTGTCAAGTTAACATCACACCTCTGATAAATTACTGTTAAGTTCAACATTACACTTCTAACAGTAATCAAGTTGTTGTCAAGTTAATATTAAACCTCTGACAGTCGCTTTCCTTCAGACTTCCATATCGAAGCTGAAATGAATGATGCTAAGTTTAACACTACACCTCTAGCATCTAAGTCATTGTTAAAGTTCAATAATACACCTATGACAATGAATTTCCCTCGAACTTCCGTATAGGAGTTGAGATGACCAATGCCAAGTTCAACATTACACCTCTAGCATTACCCTCACTGGCAAGTTAAAAATCACACCTATATCAGTGACACTTTCAGTTTTCCCAAACGAAAGCTGAAATGCTTCTGAGTCAAGTTAATATCACACCTCTGATTCACATTCTTGTCAAGTTAACATCACACTTCTGGCAAGACAACTTTCAACCCGTTAAGTTAATATCACACCTCTAACGGTAAAGATTTTCCTAGATTCCCTGCGAGTCTAGTCTCACTTGTTACTCTCTTCAATAGAATAACAAGTTTACCTAAACACATTGTTAGGTTAATACTACACCATTAACAGTGTTTTCCTTCAAATCCCCAGCTGAGCTTAATCTTGAAAAAGGCCCATTTTCCCTGGGGGTACGAGTTTCACTTGTCATTCTCCTTTATAGATTGACAGGTCCACAAAATTATCCTATCTATTGTCAAGTTAATATTACACCTCTGACAGTAAAGTTCCTTCCCTACAAAATTTGACTTATTAAGATTATCATCATAATTTTGACAAAGTCAAAGATTTTCTGCTTCTATGCGTCTAACTGAAGACAAAAGTTCAAGACAATAGAAGAGACAAAAAGAAAAAATGTCACTTTTATTTATATCCAGGCATATGAAAGTGATACATGAAAGTGATACAAAACGCTCTCTTATACAGTAAGATTGAGTATTACATTTAAGGAGTACAAAGAAGTCCCTCTCTCTCTCAGAGGCCGTACTCACTCCTTGAAGCTGCATCTGATTCCAAGTGCAAGATGTTTGGAGGGGCGCCAAAATAGAATCAGACATTGTGACAACGATCAGAAGCTGGTTGCACCACGATGCATGATGTAAACATCGAAAGAGCCCTAGCTGACTAAGCTAAGAGCAATGGTGTTCTTGAGGTCCGGTGGCAGCAGAAAGCCCTGCAACCCTTCATTCATGAGCATCTCTTTCCCCAGCAGGCCATCCAGCAGACATGGAGAGTCCTCGATGTCACTTCTGGGGTGAGAGAGGAAGGGGATGCTAACCACCACTATATCCACCGTAACCCCCTCGCCGCCATCCTTACTCTGACCATGCCATGCAAGCAAGCATGACTGGTGCGTCGCATTCAAAGAGATCTTGGCGAGGGTTAAGTCCCCGACAAGGGCCATGACTTCTTCCCTTGTAGACGACGAGGACCATGACTTCTTCCCTTGTGGACGAACATCGAACAAATTCGCCGGCCGAAATATTCTTCCAGGGGTCCAGCGAACGTGAAAAAGGACGATCAAGCCTACTTGCAAGGAATAAATAAAGGAATCAGAACATCTGGAACTTAGTACACTTCAGCGAAGAAAACTAAGTCACAAACGCGGTTATTGCTGAAGACTGCAGACGCGAGAACGACCCACGCAGTGAGTCAAACTTCCGCGGTGGCAGAAACAGACGCGAGCAAGACTGTGATACACACAGAATTCAAACGCGACCTAATTCCACATCCGCGTTTAAGATACAAGGCGCGCAGAGAATCAGACGCCAAAAATTGCCATCTCTCTGTTAGAGGAACAGGAGTTGCAAGATTCGGGTCTGAAACCTTCAACCCGAGTTGAATTCCTCCAAGTCAGTGGCCATAAAACGCGAGCTTCATGAGCAAAGCTAGCGCCAAGCGCCAAAGACTTCTGTACTCGCGTCCAGAGAAGCTTAAGTCGATGGCGCAAATTCCAGAAGAGGAATGCACCAACCATGACTTCGCAAGAAAATTCAGATGATATCTCTCTAAGAGATATACTAAAGTTCAGAATTGGTTGGGACTAAAAAAGGTCATGGCAAATCAGAACGGCGTACCCGCAGAGGCCTCTATTAAGAGTGTAACTCTCTGCATCGAAGCGCGGACATAAAAGGAGTTCAGAGAGATGCTTTCTGTTATTGAAATCACTTGACAGTGGTAATCTTCTAAAGAGACCAAACAGAAGCATGAAAGCTCTGGGTCATCTTCATCCATGGAGGCAAACCCCTGGTGAAGTCCTTTGAAGGGGGAAGGCAGAAACTCTCAGAGCACTCGCTCTAAAAAGAACACAGTATGGACTGTTAAAGGGAGAGAAAGAACCCCTATTTATAGGCAGCCCCTGATAACGGTCATTAATGGTTCATTAATCAAAATCGTCGGCCTTAAACCGCACGACCGTCAAAGTCCAATAGGAGTCTGACGCGTGGAACGTTGCTTCGGAAGCGTCGCACACGCTGGTCTCAAACCGCCAGCGCCGGTTTTGCATTAAAAGGCATTAACGCCTGAGTCCAATGAAGACTGACGCGTGGACAAACCGCTTCAGGAAACAACGGACGACCCGGTTTCCCAATCGTCAATGAAGACTTGACGTTCAAAGATCTTATGAAATCTTTAAGTCAGGCCGCATTTAACGCCGAGGAAGTTACATCAAGACGCAGATAAGAAAGCCGCGTCCAGGAATCCGCGTCCCCTTTCCAGACTGAATGACGTCCACTTGCATTCCAGAGGAATGTTCGCGCGACCCAAAGTTGCGTCCCTTCAGCAAACGGGGCCCATGTTAAGGGAAAGCACTTAACTCAGCAAAAGACTTAGGCCATTGTGGGATTAGTCGGAAAATACGCAAGGCTGCGTCCCTCGCGTCCGCTCAAACTGCGTCTTCATCAGAGGAGCTGTGTCTGCATGGGTAGTGATGGTTTTTGCACCTAGTCAAAAGACCCAGCGCTGCATCCTAAAGGACTGCGACCAGTGAGTCACACTCAAAAACTGCGTCCTTCGCGTCCACTTGAGTCGCGTCTTTATTAACAGAACAGATTCGCGTCAATTAAACCCGCGTTTCTCTCTGTGAATTGACGCCACATCTCATCAAAAGGACTTGGTTCTGTCTAAGTTCCTATGAACTAATGACCGCGTCTCTCTCTATGATTTGATGCTGCGTCTCATCAAAAAAAATTTGGTTCTACCTAGGTTCCTATGAATCAATGCCGCGTCTCATCAAGAAGACTTAAGAAGTTGAGTTCATCTACAGCAAGGCAATAAAGATGGAACAAGAACTCCAAAGACTTTTATTACATCTGATAAAAGTTAATACAAACACTCTTAGTAAAACAGAGTGTCCTTTTCTTTACAAAAAAAAGGGAAGGCTACAAATCCTGGTTCGCCAAGGAACGGATTTGCTCTCTAAGGCGATGTATCTTATGTTGACGCGCCTTCTCAGCCTCCATGAGAGCTTGGGCCCGCAGATCCGCCTCAGATAAAAATCCATGCGCTTGTACACGGAGGGATTCCAACTCGGATGAACGAACAAAGAGGTTTGCTTCAACTTGCGCCTTAGCAGCCTCTAACTCCGCTAGCCTCTTTTCAGAGGTAGCAAGCTTCTGTTCGTTAAAAGCAATCATGGCCTCAGCCCTGGCTATCGCAGCCCGAGAGTCAAGGATAGCCTGCTTTGCAGCCTGTATGATCATGACAGATTCCTTGGACTCGACTGTTAGCCTTTGATGATCAGCCTGAAAACCTTCAAGAAGACGGGTGTTATCCATCTTCTCCTCCACCTCCCGTCGCTCCTGCTCTTGAGCAGCAAGGAGCCTATTCAGAGTTTCCTGGGCTTCGTGGAATGAGCCGGCATCCTCCAGGGATCGAAGCTCTCTCAGGTCTTGTCCCAGCTGCTCTACCACCATCAGACACGCCTGGGCTAGCGAAGGGCCTCCGGCCAACTTGATGTTCTCGGCCAAGTTTTCAAGAAACATCTGGGCGAATTCAAAGGAGCTACCCCCAGACAGGATGAAATCGATGCATGATCGCATCGAGTCAAAGAACTGTTGCACTGTTTTGCGTGTCAGGAACTCCATAGTATCATCACCCGAGGTGCTCCCCGACCCCCTTTCTATCACAGGGTGAGGGATGTAAGCCGGCTCTTCTCGCGCAAGAGTCAGGCTGACCACCGGTACGGCAGGAGCAAGTGCAACCACTAGCGCTTCTGGGGGTGCTACCTCTGCAGGAACCTCCACAGCTGATGACAGAGTAGTGAGCTCGACCTCCTCAGAAACCTCGGCCGAGGCTTGAGCTGTGTGGCCTTCCGGAGGGGGACTGACCGTCAGACTCTCCACCTGAGCCCCCTCAGTTCTCTCTACAAATTATCTCAACATTAGCTACAATGGTGAGAAGAAAAACATTCAAGACATCAAAACTTCCTTACCAAGTTGGAGGTCCAGAGATGTCGAATTCTTGGGCGAATCCTGCAGAGTAGAAGTCTCCCTGGCTTCGGTGGTTGCCTCCTCGTCCTGCAGAGTGGGAGTCTCCCCGATTTCAGTAGTTGCCTTCTCTGGAGGCATCTCGGCGGCTGGAGTCTCAACTCCTTCCGGCTGGGTCAACTCTTGCACCATCTCCTCGATATGTGAGGAGGTTGCAGCCTTAATATCCTCGGCCAACCCTGCAGCATAAAAGGAGAATGTTAAAACCTCCTCTTCAAAATGAAAAGGGAAATCAAGTCAGAAGGTGAAAAGAGTACCTTCAGCGGGAATAACTGCCGCCAGTGGTGATGCCGTCAACGGCTCGCACCCATGTATTTCCTCCTCTGAGATGTGTGAGAATTTACTCGGATCAGGAGGAGCGGGTTCGTCACCATAATCAACTTCATCCTCAAAATCGCTTCCCTCTGCGGATAAGGAAGACGACAGTTCGACGCGAGAGGCCTCGATAGCCGGAGCCTTGCCACCAATTACCCCAGTGGTAGGGCTGGGGTCAACTGTCCGAGGACTGGAGACGAACACACTTGGAGACCCAGGTTGCTGTGCCTCATCTCTCCTTTCATGAGCAGGGGAAGAACCGGGCTGAGTTGAGACTCCTGCAATCTTAACATCACTCATGATGTCGACCTCCGGTTGCGGTGCCTCATCTCTCCTTTCGTGAGCTGAGGAAGACCCGGGCTGAACTGAGACCCCCGGAATCTCAACATCACCTCCGCTCATGATGTCGACTTCAAACTGCTCGGCCTTGTCAGCAGCGGTTGGATCGTCAACAGGCTCCGCTTCCTCCACAATCCTGGGGCCCCTGCTGCGCAACCTGCGAGCAGGGACTAAGGGGGCATCATCCTCATCCGCCTCTTCTTCCCTCGGTTCCTCAACACCAGCAGGGATGTCTTCGGATAGAGAAACTTCGGCCGTCAAGTCTCTCCGGACCCTCTTTGGGGTAGGATCAGCAGTCGAAGTAGAGCCTCGAGCACGCTTACTCACCACTTATCGAGCCTTTGTTGCTCGCGCGGCTCCTCCCTCGACCCTCTCCCGACTTCCCTCAGAGCCTTCAGATACTGCTCGACACCTCGCGAGCGTTTACCGGACCCTGACCTTGCTTCGAAATTTGCATTGATACTCTAATGCATGAATACTCCGGAACAAAGGATGGTGTCTGGTTGACCTGGAAGTACCAGGTGCAGAAGCTGAAGCTTGTGCGGCCCTTTGGCTCCTTGATAGGTAGACGGAAAGTTGCTTCCGTCCCTCCGGCCACGCTATAGTACCAAGCCCGAGCACCTTCGAACAAGTTCCCACTGAAGGCGAGTCGAGCATTGGGGTTGCCAACGTAGAGTTGATCATAGCCGAACTGCCGGGCGAAGCGATTCGGCATATATGGCTCGATCGTACATGAAGTCCCTTGCCGGAAAAGCACATACCCAGGCCGGATGTTAATCAACCACCAGAAGATCCCCGTTGACAGCCTAGTGAAATCATCTTGGCCTGCGGAGTTAGTATATAGTTCCCCAAAAGATGCACCAGGAATCTCGGGGAAGCAGCGGTTAAGCTGGTAGTTCGAAGCAGACATAATGCACTTTCGAACGTAATACATGTAAGTATTACATCAGTCAGAACCCTCCAGCCGCTGTACAAAGGGGACAAAACCCTCACTCCAAGGCACTGGCGTCATCAGAGAGGGGCAGTGCATCACGTACCAAGCCATTAAGTACGTGTAGGGAAGCTCGACCCGAGGGTTGGGACGCTTCACCGTCGGCTTCCCCTCTGAGTTAACAATCGGCTTGCCATGGGAATCGACAACCTTCCCTGCCTCGCAGAAAGTCTGGGTTAACGCCCGCAACCCGCTTTGAATGCCAGCCGCCATGGCCGGAAGAAGGGCGATGGGACTGCCATAGGCCAGGAGCACCGCCGGTACACTACATCGGCAACAATGACTTCATGTGGCAGCGTGGGCACCATACAGCGCTTCAACCATAGCATTAAGAAGCCTGCCAACAGTGCTCGATCGGAGACAGGAATCCGGGCCTGATGGTGAAAGCTTTCGAAAACCATGTCAGGTTCGAAACCATCCTCGTTCGAAACCGTGGTGTAGAAGCCTTCAGAAGCCGTAATCCTGTCGTCAATCTCCTTGTCGGAGCTGGGAGCCAGTCGGGTTACCGGATGGTCTTTCTTATTGATACCGTTAAACAAGTAGCTGGCCCAAGACAGCTGCTTGACTCCTCCCGACCTCCAAGAAGTTACCTGACCGCAAATGTGGAAGTGACATAACACTTCCCAATAAGTCTCGTACACTTGAGGAGACCCTTTTTTCATAGGGTTGAGCTCCTCAGTGGTTGGGACATATTCCTCATAGGGAGAGTCCCCTGTTGCCAGCCCCGAGACCTCATGCAACTCGTGCAGCGCAAGGCCCATCTCTCCGACCGGAGTGAAGAATGTCCCCGTCAAAGGATTATACCGCTCCAGGACCCCGAAGAAGTTCTGAGAACTCGGCGGGATACCATATTGTACGGCCCTGACTGCCTGGTACAGATCCGTTTGCTCCAACAAGTCCCTAAGGTCGGCAAGGACGAAGCTCACCATCCTGCCCCACCAATACTTCTCGGTGGAATGAACCCACCCGGGCGAACGGAACTCAACTGGAAAATCACCCTCCACTTTCATGAACGCGTTGAGGAAAGTGGTGCCAAGTTTTGGTGTTTCTCCAACTGGGGGCTCAGTCCTGAGCGACCCGGGGAACAGGCCGGGAACCGCCCTATCATGACTATCATGACGGTATACCCTTTTGGAGCCTAAGTCACCGAGGGTAATCTCAGGGACATATCGGAAAAGGTCCTATTTCATCTTCCGAGGGATGGATGTGTGCTGGAGATAAGACAGCGGGTACATCCTCTCCATGTCCGGAAGAAAGAATCTTCTACCCCCTATCTGGCGGAGCCATTTATAAGTTCCGTCATACATGGAATAGCCGCCATCGCCGACATGGTCTCCAAAGAAGAAGGCAGGCTTCTCCAGCGGTATGCGAGCATCCGTTGTGAATGCTGCGTCAGTCATAAGCTCCTGAAAAGTTGTCATGTCAACATTGGAGAGCCTTTTCTTGCGCTCCTGCGACTTGTCAGCAGTCACAGGTACAGTCCTTTGCAGCGCAAAGATTAAATCACGGTCAGGGCCACCTACGTGCCCAAAGTGGCGCTTCTTGGAGAGTGGGGCAGAAGAGTGTAGCACTGCAAAAGAAAAAGACACTTGATCAGACATCTTATCAAAAAAAAATTGTGTTAAGTGTCTATAGTCTAGATGCAGAAAAGATGCTGGACGCAAAAATTATCAAAATTCCCGTCTAAACTTGAGAATCCGCGTCCAGACGCAGAAGAGACACTGGACGCAGGAATTATCAAAATCTGCGTCCAGACCTGCAAAACCGCGTCCAGATGTGAGGCCCGCAGGATCAAGCCCGCGTTTTGAAAACCAAGACTTATGAAAAATCTCTAAGTACTTGGGCTCAGGTGCAAGATTCATAAAAAAATCAGCACCTGATGTCATAGAACGCAAGGATCAAGTCCGCGTCCGAACCCTTCACAATTAGAAATATTCTAAGTGAAGAATCCGAAATGCAGGACTCACTGGCACCGGGTCATCAAACCCGCGCCTTGGTTATCAACTCAGAGACCGCGTCTGAGACCGCGCCTGAGAATCAAACACGGTTTATATTCTGTATTGACGGTTCTCCTCAAAAAAAAAAAGTTTTTTTTAGGGGTTCCATGAACTTCCACCATTAATGGTGAAGGTTAAGCCTAAGCGACATTATACCTGGGAAGAGGACTTCCTGTGCGGAGGAACCGCCCCTTTGGGCCTCGGCGACGGCCGCCTTTGAGGATGATGCGATTGGCTTGGCCTTGGGTGCCATTGGTGATCAAGAATCCGATGAAGGAGAAATGAAAAGTGATGAACAAAAATCCTCTTTCTAAAACTGTAACGCCCCGATCCCGGTGGGTACGGAGACGTTACTGCGACGTATATACGTAGGTCAGAAATACCCTCACGTATATATGCTAAGCATCAGTACAGGTAAGAATCAGAGTACAGAAGCAAGTGGTGCATTATACATTCCAACATATGAGTACAATTACAAAGATATCACCAGAGGTGATAAATATTACAATAATATTACATCACCTGATAGGCGCAAATGCGAGAACATAAAGAGATGTACATATATGAACAGTACAAAAGGGCGCTCACGAGATAACTGGAGAAGCTGCGAGCCAACAAGGGGGAGCAAGGATGGGACTGGAGCTACAGTTGATCTGTCTACTCCACAGAAGTAAGCTTGGTCCTCAGCAAGATGGTCCCTTTCGGTCCAAGCTCCAGGACCTGGACATGAGGATCCAGAGGAGTCAGAACTCCATAGGCGAGTGGTGAGGCGAAAGCCAGATGGCGTGCAAGGATAAGCACAAGTGTATCGATAAAACCAAATCATAAGCATGCACTGAAAACCGTGTCGTGAGCATAAGCATGCAGAAGCAAGTAGATACATAACAAGTGATATCAAGCAGAGAATACTCATGGTATGATAAGATAAGGGAAAGTAACGAGATGAGAAAAAAAGTAAATAGGACAACACCAGATATCTCCTAAACTAACATAAAACCGACAAAACCGAATAAAATCGAATACGAGCAAATCCGATTGTACGGGTTTAGGTCACGGCTCCATGAGATCAATACTTCGAAGGAATAATTCAAACAAGGAAACCCTCATTTATATACCTTTATCCCATGTCACCATAATCCAAGCACGTACAACCTGAGTTACAAAATGGCACAACAAATTGCATATTAACATATGATTATAATAGGGGCCGTCTAAGTTCCAGGCTTCAGTATGTGTCCCATTCCACATACTTCCACTTACAACTTATAGAGCAAGTAATTTGGAAACTGATAAAGATCGATGAATCATGTTTCGGATGGGCCCCGTACATGCCCGGGACAACGGTTCAGGAGTATCCGTGCTGAGCCAGAACGTACCGCTAGGTACCGGGACTTATTTACGCCCGAACAGGAATAGAGTATCGCAGATCCCATAGAAATAGGCCTAGGGTGTGTGCATACCCGGCAGGATAAACAGGAGTAGGGTGCCAGCACACCCCATGGAATCCTTGGTGGCCACCAGGTGATCCCTCAAGTATGTGGCCACGCGCGGCTCGATAAGACCACCATAAACATGATTAATTAGGGCCCATCAGTTTCCCCCAAACCAGGTACAAGTTGTCTACTTATAATAATTTATCGAGTAATAATGTCCACAGAGTATTCATAGTAATCTTATATTCATGGTTATCCCATTACGGGGATCAACAGGAGTAAAGTCAGGAGCCTCCCTATTTCAGGGGTTCAAGTATCAACGTGTCAAGAAGCAGGTGGTAAAACATATGCTAGGTAGTAAGTCATGTCAGGTGGTAACATGTCAGTTGTCAAGTATGATACAGACAGGTGTATGTCAACAGTTAATATAACAAGTATGTACATCACAATACCAAACGAGAACACCGATATAAATACATAATGTTATGCAAGTCAACCCGACGATGCGGGAAAGTCCATGAGAAAGCGAGAACACTCGCCTAAAATTTAGGAAAACACTGTGAAATCCCAAGCTTTGAATCCAGGGAATCAACGCGTCAATGCATTTAAAATATAAGGGAGGAGAGAGAATAGAGACGCGAGAATCGCAGACGCGGGAGACGCGCTGCGGAGATGTCACAAACGCGGGATCTGTGCTCAAATCAGGTCGCGAGGAGAACGCGGACGCGGATGTGGGTTCTGCATCGCGTTAAGCACGAAAAGAACACAGACGCTGGCATGGGCTCCGCGTCGTGTTGACACGAGAAGGACACAGACGCGGGCCTGGACTCCGCATTGCGTCGATACAAGAACGCGAAGGCCGCGTTAAGGGATTGCCTAGACGCGGGGTGAGATCTACGTCAGCAATAAAACAGAGGAGGGAAGGTGATTTCGGGGTGGTGGTGTTTAGTGTTTGTCGTTGCAATTGTCACCGGAAAGATTACCGGAATAATCGTAAACGATTACCGGAATAATCAGCTGAGACGTTGCCTGAAATGATTACCGGAATAATCGTAAACGATTACCGGAATAATCATCGGAGGCGTTGCCGACGAAGAAGAGCTCGGCCCCAATCCAAAGGAGGTGGCCGGCCCTTGAGAAGGTGATGGGGTGGTGGTTTTGTGGAGAGGTTTTGATGGTGGGGGTATTTATGGAGAAAGTAAAGGAGAAGGTGGAGGCTTTGGTGGAGTTGTTGAAGTTGTGGTGGTCTAAATGGAGATGGAGGAGGAAGAGATGAAGGTAGAGAGTTGGAGAAGTTGTGGTGGTTGTTGTTGTGGTGGAGATGAAGGAGGAGTTGGTGGTGGGAAAGGTGGTGAAGTGGGTGCCTTGATGTTTTATGGTGGAAAAGAGGAAGAAGAAGATGATATGCAGGTGTTGTTGTTGTTGGAAATGGAGGAGGAGATGGAGGAAAAGGAGGTGGAGGAATTTGTGGTAGAGAAAATGGAGAAGATGGAGAGAATGGTTGGTCAAAAGAAAAGAAAGATGGCCATTTTTGGGTTCTGGATGCTTGCAGGGAAGGAGATGAAGGAAAAATCCCTAAGAGAGAGGAAGGAAGTGGGGTGATTATATAATGGGGAAATTAATATTATAATAAGGCCATCCAATCAAAACAAAGGAGTCTACACAAATGGGACTTGCGTCCATTTAAAGAACCTGCGTCCCCATTTAAATGAATCCGCGTCTGGACAAAAATTTAGCCAGACGCGGGGATTATCTCAGCGCCCAGGGAAGATGCAAAAAAGCCGCGTTTAGCAAAAGAACAAAAGTCATAATGACTTGATTGGAATTGATCTGAAATGCATTAAATGCAATATGGAGAGGATTTTTGCATTAAATGCAGAATCCTAGGTTGGTGAAACTCGCATCTAGCGAGGAGAGAGAAAAGTGAAAAAATATCTGGGTACTATTCCGGTATCTGGGAAAACACCGAAAACTCCGGAAAAGTCCAAAAAATAAAGTAGCTTGGAAAGCTTCCCAAAAATTCTCAAAAATAATAAATATTATAAAAAATTTTTTGGTGAAATCGATTTTTAGAAATTCAATCTTATTTTCAAAATAAAAATCATAAAGTCAACCGTCAATATCGGTCTACACCGGGTTGGCCGGATTTTGATAAAATCTGAAAATTCCCAGAAAAAGCCTGAAAGGAGAAAATATAATTCTAAGAAGTAATATGAAAGCAGAATCTAGAAATTTGATTCCAATTGTAAATGAAAAATCCTGGAATCAACCAGCGATACTGGCCGACACCAAATCCAGTGGAATTTCGATAAATTTAGAAAATTCTCAGAAAAAGTATTTAGATAGAAAATGTGATTTTAAGAAATTACAGGAAATCCGTTTCTTAAAATTCAACTCCGTTTGTAAATTAAAAATCCGAGAATCGGTCAGCGGTATCGGTCGACCCCGGTTTGAAGAATTTCAATTTAATTCTGAAAAATTCCAGAAAATCATAGAAAATCTAAAATATTAGAAAATGATGTTTAAAACTGAAATCGATCAAACTGGAATAGCGAAAAGATCAAATCGAGCAACTCACTAGGATCGAGTTCCCGGTTCAGATTAGGGCTGACTCCGAGTCCACGAATCCAGATCCAAGGCAAAATGATCTCAGAAATAACTCATAATATAAAATAAATATAGGAAGTAAATCAAAAAAATATGATCGAGAAATCTGAATACGCAACTAAGTACGTATTCCGGGAGCGGGGTGTTACAATCCACCCACCTTACAAAAATTGCGTCCTCGTAATTTCGATAAGGGGAAGATGAACACAGGAGAGACCAGGATTGACAATGAGAGAATGATAAAGTGGAATATTGATGAAAGATTACCAACTCAAAATACAAAAGATCAGGGGTGGCGGTTACAGTGACATCCTCAAGGTTCCTGTTCTGGATGCTGGGTTTCATATTCTGCTGTTGCTTCGCCTGATGCCTCTGCCGTCATGTCGTAGACTTGGTGATTGAGATTGGAATAGAGTTCAGATTGTCTTAGTCTCAATGCGAATCCGCTGTAGCAAGGGCTTGAGCGGGTCGTGATCCTCGGGAAGGATGCGATGCAAGCTTTTCGACTCGATTCCTCGTATGCTTCAAATAAGAAAAGAGAGATTAGATTTGTGATGAAAATATTAAATTAAAGACGTGGTTTTGCTGATCTTCTACCCAACCCTATTGCAAGTTAAGGAGCTTGATCTTCATCTTAAGGTGTAAGTGATTCACCCTAGGTTATTACAATTAATTCAAGCAAGAAAAATCAATACTAGACTCTTGCTAAGTTACATTATTTAAAAACTAAACTATCGTTCATCCTAACATCTAGGTATAGCCTAATAAGAGAAGAATCTCAAACTTATGCTGTCCTAGTTCTTAAGTTGAAGTCATGAAAAGTCTTTTTAATATGCAACCTATATTAGGATTTCTAGGTATTTGTTTAATCTTCTAGAAAAATTGTTTTTAATACCTAGGGTTTCTATAGATGCTCCTTAATCAGATCTAGGCTTAACTGCTCTAGGGTTGCTTCAAGAATCTCAGCAAACCACTAGAGAGAATTAGTTAATCATCTTTTTATGATTTTCTTTTTCTTTTTTTTTTATTTTTTATATATAAGAAGAATAAAGAACGAAAGAAAATAAAAAGAATCAAGAGATCGCAGATCAAACCAAACTCAAGAAATCACAAAGAAAATGCAAAATTAAATAACAGAGAATTGACTAGAAAAAAGGTAACCTTTATTCGATGAACCGGTCCCAAATACAAGCTCCTTCTTCCACAACTCGCTTGAAATAAAAATTACAATTTTGGCAGAAATTTAGAAATAGCTAAAGAAAAACCCTAGTTCGTCTCTGATGATCCTCCCTGTTGCGAATACTCTGATATTATAGTGCAGAATGTGGAGAAGTCCCTGATAAACCTGACCACCAAATTCGGTAGCCCATCTCATCTTGATTGCCGCGGATGCGCGGCTTTTGCCGCGCCTCCGCGGCAATTTTGTGGCTTCTGGCCACGCGCTTTGGCGCGTGGCCTCTCCTGGTCCGTCCATGTGGCCGTTTGCTTCTGGAAGGTGGATCCTGGTCTTTTAATCTAGATTTTCGAGATAACTTGGTAATCAAGTTATCCTAAATCTAGATTTCTTCAAATTTCCTTTCCACGAATTTCCTTCCTATCTTGGCTTTTTATCCTCATCCTGTATGTTTTAGGGTTGGATAGAACTCTATCCTTCCTTATTTCTGATATTTGCAACTTTTAGCCCTTGTATTTGCATTTTGAATTTCTGTATTTGCGCTTCTTCACCTGGGCTTCAAACATGGGCTTGGATCTTGGGCTTTTGGGCTCTTTAAGCTTTATTCTTTATTTAATTGATAATTTGAGGCCTGCACATATTAAATAAAGAAATATTAATAAATGTGCATTATATATGAATAAATGTGCAAATGCGATGGTATATATGATGACAATTATGTATTATTCACTACCTATCACACCCCCACACTTATCTTTTTGCTCGTCCTCGAGTAAAAATCAAAAGAAAGAGAAAAATCTAACCTAGCTAACTCACTTTCGTAGGAATCACGGTTGCACTTAGCATGTGCAACAAGCCGTAAACCCCTAGGTTACCCTAGAGGACGAGTGTTGTCTCGTGAGGGTTTTCAGCGGATTACACCCACAAAATCCATAAAAAGGAGGTATTTGAATTATATTTGAAGAGACTAAGTAGTCTATAAGTTTTTAGGATCCTCATTTTATTCATTCCTCAAACCTAGTCTTAATAAAGCCAATTGTTGTCCATTTTAGGTAAGAATTAAAATTGAATTCTAATATAGTCTTTTTCGTTACCAAAAATCATATGCATCCTTTTGTTTCTACTAGGAACTCCTTAACTTGGACTCTCATGCCTCTTTATTATTTTTATAACATCATCTAATTTTCTTTCGTATAAGTATCAAGGCTTCTTGAGGCCCTAATACCTAACTAATTGACTTATTAGATGTGTTAATATATATATATTTTTTTTTTGGCATGTATAACTCATCTAATTTTCTTTCGTATAAGTATCAAGGCTTCTTGAGGCCCTAATACCTAACTAATTGATTATTAGATGTGTTAGTACATATAAGTAATTTTTCCTTAGTTCCCTCGGACTTTCTAATCCACCCATGTAGCGAACTTAAAGTCGGTGACTCCCAAACCGGTCGGTCTTAGGGCACCAGGTGAGAAAACACCCCGCGGACTCAAATTCAAGTGAACTAGGCCACAAAACTAAGGTATTATTTTTTTTATTTTTATTTTTTCATTCACCTTTAGGCGTGAATACTTATGCTTCTTGAGGCACATGTATCCAGCTTTATTAGTGATTTTTTTTTCTTTTTTTTTTTTTTTTTTTTTTTATATATATGAGGCACAAGGGTCTTTGTCTTAGAATCCTAGATATGCATTAGGTATGCAATATTTATTAAGGTAAAAATCAAGACTAATTATTTATTCAATTTCTCCTCCTATACCTAAAATTTAAACAATTTATTTATTTTGACCAAGTTTTTAGAAATCCTAATCATGATTTTCCTAATCCTTAAAACTAACTTAGATTTCTTTCAAAAAATAAGTCAAAATACTGTCCTTTTTATAAAATTTTTTTTTTTTTTTTTTTTTTTTTTGTTTTTTTATTTTTTATTTTTTATTTTATATACCCTTCCCCCACACTTATTTCATGCATTGTCCCTAATGTATGAATGAAATGTATGCATGCATGAACTGCAGAACGATACAATTACCGATACAGTGGGTCGGAAAGACCCATGGCCACATTAACTTCCGGTACCGACTCCAAAAATATCTTAAGACGTTGACCATTTACCTTGAATGCATTGCCATTTTTGGGATCGTAGATCTCTATGGCTCCGTGTGGAAACACCGTCTTAACAATGAATGGTCCTGTCCATCTTGACTTCAATTGCCGGGAAAGAGATGAAGTCTAGAGCTGTAGAGTAAAACTTTTTGTCCTTGGACAAAAGTTTTTCTCGTGATGGATTTATCATGAAACACCTTAGCTCTATCCTTCGCAATCTTTGCATTCTCGTATGCATCATTCCTCAACTCCTCTAGTTCAGAAATTTTTAATTTCCGAAACTCACCGGCCTTATCTAAATCGAAATTTAGCTGCTTAATTGCCCAAAGGGCCCGGTGTTCTAGCTCGACAGGAAGGTGGCAAGCCTTTCCAAAGACCAGTCTGTAGGGAGACATTCCTAGAATCGTCTTAAAGGCAGTCCTATATGCCCATAGGCATCCTCCAGTTTGATGGACCAGTCCTTCCTATTCTGATTCACAGTCTTCTCCAAGATGAGCTTGACCTGTCTATTGGAAACTTCTACCTGTCCGCTAGTTTGAGGATGGTAGGGCGTAGACAACTTATGTGTTATGGCATATCTTCGCATAAGAGCTTCAAAAGTTCTATTGCAAAAATGTGTGCCATTGTCGCTAATGATGGCTCGAGGGATTCCAAGCGTGAGATGATATTATCTTTCAAGAATTTGACAACAACTTTGTTGTCATTAGTCTTGCAAGGGACAGCTTCTACCCACTTCGACACATAGTCTACGCCAACAAGATGTATTGGTGCCCAAACGAATTAGGGAAGGGTCCCATAAAATCAATGCCCCATACGTCGAAAAGTTTCTACTTCTAGAATGGGATTTAGGGGCATCATATTTCGTTTGGAAATTCTTCTTCCTATCATTTGACATCTTGTGCAAGTCTTGCAATACTCAAATGCATCTCTAAACACAGTTGGCCAATAAAGCCACTTTGCAGAATTTTCTCGGCATTTTTGCGAGGACCAAAATGTCCACCGCAAGCGAACTCATGACAAAAAGCTAGCACACTTCTAGTCTCCTCATCGGGGACACATCTCCTAATGATTTGGTCGCTACAATATTTGAAAAGATAAGGATCTTCCCACATGTAATACCGAACTTGAGACAAGAATCGGTATCTATCCTGTTTGGGACCAACTAGGTGGTGTTTTGTTTTGTGACTAAGTAGTTTACTATGTCAGCAAACCATGGCTCCTTAGAGATGGCTAGAAGTTGCTCATCGGGAAAATTGTCATTGATGGGCAGCTCGACAGAAGGTGCGTTGGGCACACGAGAGAGATGGTCAGCTACGACATTTTCGACACCTTTTTTATCTCGAATTTCGAGATCAAATTCTTGCAGTAGAAGGATCCAACGAATGAGTCGGGCCTTCGCATCTTTCTTAAGCATAAGGTATCGCAGAGCAGAATGGTCAGTGAAGATCGTGGTCTTAGTCCCAAGTAGGTATGGACGGAATTTCTCCAAAGCGAACACTACTGCCAAGAATTCCTTCTCGGTGGTAGTATAGTTCATTTGGGCCTCATTAAGCGTCCTACTCGAATAGTAGATCACGTGCTGCTTATTGTCCTTACGCTGTCCTAAGACAGCACCTATCGCAAAATCAGAAGCGTCACACATGATCTCAAAAGGCTTGGACCAGTCCGGAGGTGAGATGATAGGGGCAGATATAAGTTCCACTTTCAATTTCTCCCAAGCACTATGGCACCTATCATCAAAAATGAAGGACACGTCCTTAGCAAGAAGGTTTGTAAGGGGTCTAGCAATTTTGCTAAAGTCCTTAATGAACTACGATAAAATCCGGCGTGTCCTAAAAAGGATCGAATGTCCTTCACGCATCGAGGAAGTGGAAGTTTCGCAATGATTTCCACTTTGGCCTTGTCTACCTTAATCCCTTCCCTAGATATCTCATGACCTAGGACAATCCCTTGTTGCACCATGAAGTGACACTTTTCCCAATTGAGGGTCAAGTTCTTTTCGGTGCACCTACTCAGCACTAGCTCCAAATGATGGAGACACTGGTCAAATGAATTTCCATGGACTGAGAAGTCGTCCATGAAAATCTCTAGGAACGCTCGACCATATCAGAAAACAAGCTTAACATACAACGTTGGAATGTGGCGGGGGCATTGCATAGGCCGAAAGGCATTCGACGGTAAGCAAATGTCCCAAATGGACACGTGAACGTTGTTTTTCTCTTGATCCTCCGGGGCTATAGGGATTTGGTTATACCCTGAATACCCATCCAAAAAGCAGTAATACTCATGACCTGCTAATCTTTCCAACATTTGATCGATGAAAGGGAGGGGAAATGATCTTTCCTAGTGGCTGCATTCAACTTACGGTAGTCTATGCATACTCTCACCTTGGTAGGCAATCGTGTTTGCACTAACTCATGTTTGTCGTTCTCTACCACTGTAAAGCTAGACTTCTTAGGGACCACGTGCATTTGGCTCACCCATTCGCTATCGGAAATGGAATAAATTATCCCATTATCTAACAGTTTTACTATCTATCTCGGCTTGTACAGCCTCCTGCATAAGTGGGTTTAGTCTACGCTGTGGATCCCTTTTCGGTCTAGTCCCTTCCTCAAGATGAATACGATGCTGGACTATCGTAGGGCTCAGTCCCTTAATATCTGCCATAGTCCAACCATGGCTTCCCTATGTCTCCTAAGGGTTGCCAGCAGGTCCTCCTCTTGCCTATTGGTCAAATTAGATGCAACTATGACCGGTAACGTCTCTTGTTCACCTAGGTAGGCGTACTTAAGATGTTTGGGCAAGGCTTTTAACTCCAAAGAAGGATTTAGCTCAATGGGTGCGGTGTGATGCTAGAATCTCCCATTTCTATCGAACTCAGATTTGATTCCCATTCGATCTCATCAAGACTGATATCACTTGTTTTTAACTCTTCCTCTTCCTCTGACTCAAATATGATCTCATCATTATGCTCACTCGTCATGTTCTCAATGGAGTTAACCTCAAAGGGTTGGTCGGTCACATCGTAGGGATGCTTACCTAGGTTGAAAACATTGACTTCCTTGGTCATATCCCCAAAAGTCAGTCTCATGGAACCGTTTTCTGCAATTTATAATTGCATTAGCGGTTGCTAGGAATGGTCTTCCTAAGATAAACGGGAGTTTGGGACCTAGGATTAGACACAGGTTGTGTCTCTAAGACAATGAAATCTACCGGGTAAATGAATTCTCCAACCCGTATGAGAACGTCATTGATCTCTCCCTTTGGAACTTTGATAGAGCGGTCAGCCAACTGAATAGTAACTTGGGTCGGGTTGAGTTCACCTAATCCAAGTTGTTGATACACGGAGAAAGGGAGCAAATTGATGCTGGCTCCTAAATCGAGGAGTGCTCGATTGATTTCGGCTCGACCTATGGTGCAAGAAATGGTGGGGCAACCTGGGTCCTTATACTTGATAGGGATCTGGTTGGACAGTAGCTCACTAATGTTAGTGGCTAGAAAAACCTTCTTAGGCACATTAGTCTTTCTTTTCTTGGTGCACATGTCCTTAATGAATTTGGCATAACTAGGGACCTGTTGGATTGCATCAAGAAGTGGAATGTTGAGCCTAACTTGATTGAACACCTCTAATAATTTCTCCATGTGTGCATTGTTGTTGCTTCTAAGCCTATTTGAAATGGAGCTATAGGCTGGTGCAACTGATCTGCTGACTTTTCAGCTTCAGTTTCCTTGGGGCTGGATGGAGAAGGAGTGGAGCTAGATGGAATGGAAGTGGAGCTAGATGGATCCGATGGCATGGATACTTGATTATCAACTTGTTTCTCCGATCTGAGTGTATGGACCATATGACACTGATTTGGGTCTTGAGCCTCATTGGCTGGCCTAGGATTCCTAGGGTTAGGCAATGGTTGACTCGGTAGGGTACCCCTCTGTCTCTCTTGCTGGTTCAATTGGAGCTCTATCCTACTTAGGGCTTGAGCCAGCGTGTCTTGGCTTTTAACTAGGGTGTCCATCTTCCTTTCCATGTTGGACATCCTTGTTTCCATTTGTGTATATTGGAAAGAAGGTGGCTGATTTTGACTGGGAAAACCTTGCTGATAGGGCGGATTTTGGAAATTGTTGGAGAATTTGGGCCTAATCTGCTCATTGTTACTTGGGCCCCATGAGAAATTGGGATGGTTTCTCCACCGGGATTGTAGGTGGGTGCATAAGGATTGTTGGCGGGCCTTGTGAAGGCCGCACTCGTGTGTTCGGGCAAGCTTTGATGCGCGATGAAAACAGGACATTCCTCGAACACATGGTTCATATCTTGACAATAAGTACAGCCCGCCGAAGATGTTGGGCTGACTTGGTTCACAGAGACTGGCTCTTTCGTTTCAAGGGCCTCTAGTCTACGCATAACAGCAGCTAACTTAGCATCGGTTGCTACGTTGGCCTCAATGGAATGGATACCTCCTTTAGAAGACGTAGGGTCATTAGTCCTAGATTTTTCAGGAGTAGGGTCCCATTGGATGAATTTTTCAGCTAATTCCTCAAATAATGTCCATCCTTCATCTTCATTCTTTTGCAGAAATCCTCCTTGACACATGGATTCTAAAAGTGTTTTAGTAGAATAATCTAATCCATCATAGAGAACTTGGCAAAGTCGCCATTTCTCTATCCATGGTGAGGACATTGGGCAAGGAGATCCTTAAACGCTCGAAGTATTTCCAAAAGATTCATTGGCTGTTTGCTTAAACTGGAGGATATTCTTCCTAATCAGTGCAGTCTTGTGAACGGGATAAATTTCTTTAAGAAGGCCTTAATGAAATTATCCCAAGATGATATAGAACCGGCCTCTAGACTGTAGAGCCATTTCTTTGCTAAATCCTTCAAAGCAAGGGGATAAACCTAAGTTTGATAGCATCGTCTCCTAACTTAGGCATATTCATCATTTGACAAACTTCTTCAAATTCCCTTATGAAGAAGTATGCATCCTCAGATTCAAGTCCGTGAAATTTGGGAAGAGTGTTGATGTATTGTGGCTTGAGTTCATATGGGTCAACACTTTCGATAGTGAGCTGGATGCAAGAAGGAAGAGAGGTTCTAATGGGATAGAACCTATCTTGGAGTGACTGTTGTTGTGCCATGTGTGAGTCGGGCTTGAGCTCGGGTGGTGAACTAGTTCTAGTTAGCCGGGATGTGAGTGGGTCTCTCGACCAAGCGGTCATGCACAATCAGCAAACAAGTTCACCCAATCAATCAAAAAGAAAAGAAAAACAAACAAAAATCCTATTCTAGGGTTATCCTTGACCTAGACGACTCCTAACTTTAGACTGTCCTTAGGAGGTCTATTGTCGACGTCAACCACGAGCTAATCGGCCAGTTCAGGGCAAGACCGGTGGAGGTTTTCCGTCAGAGACGTTCCTTAATTAAATAACCACCGTTCTTCGGGCTTTCGGCCCTCAATCCCTTCGCTAGACACCGATTTGGCAAGGGTTAATTTCGAACAACTTTCCTTCTCGGTCAATCTCCTATTGAGTCCGAGTTATCTTAGGGCCAACGTCTAGTCAAGTTTTTATTAGGGTTAGGGTTGTGAGTGTGACTGGTATGATTTGTGGGCCAAGGAAGGGTGATGAAATCCCCACCTTATCTTTGTTATGGGTTATGCCCTTAAAATGGATTAGTGTACGTGTAAAGCGGTAGAAAAGTAATCACTCAAGAAAGCGGTAAAACAAACAAGAGTGCTTCCTAATCTATATGCTATGCAGAACGTACCTTGTCGCCAGCACTCTTCAACAGAATTAAAGAATTAAAATAGACACGTGCCCTAAAATGCAAGAGTCTAAAAATATTTTTTTTTTATTTTTCCAACAAATAGGTTAATGTTAATTATTAACAGATGCAGAGTGATCACAGAGATAAAATAACACAGCAGAAAATAGAATTTTTGCACTGCAGAGCAACCTGCAGAAAAATCTGTAAGTAGTGCACTACAAGTGCCGCGGAGGCGCGGCTTTTGCCGCGTTTCTGCGGCAAACTTGTAGGTCCAAGTGCTCTGCCTTCGAGGGCAGAGGCACTGGATAGCAATATGTGTCTTCTGCTATTCTGTTTCTGCTTCCTGTTCTCTGTACCTGCAACAGAAGAGAAAGAATGATTAGAACGAGAAATCGTGCCGTTCCTTCCCCGGCAACGGCGCCAAAATTTGATTGAGATTGGAATAGAGTTCAGATTGTCTTAGTCTCAATGCGAATCCGCTGTAGCAAGGGCTTGAGCGGGTCGTGATCCTCAGGGAAGGATGCGATGCAAGCTTTTCGACTCGATTCCTCGTATGCTTCAAATAAGAAAAGAGAGATTAGATTTGTGATGAAAATATTAAATTAAAGACGTGGTTTTGCTGATCTTCTACCACAACCCTATTGCAAGTTAAGAGCTTGATCTTCATCTTAAGGTGTAAGTGATTCACCCTAGGTTATTACAATTAATTCAAGCAAGAAAAATCAATACTAGACTCTTGCTAAGTTACATTATTTAAAAACTAAACTATCGTTCATCCTAACATCTAGGTATAGCCTAATAAGAGAAGAATCTCAAACTTATGCTGTCCTAGTTCTTAAGTTGAAGTCATGAAAAGTCTTTTTAATATGCAACCTATATTAGGATTTCTAGGTATTTGTTTAATCTTCTAGAAAAATTGTTTTTAATACCTAGGGTTTCTATAGATGCTCCTTAATCAGATCTAGGCTTAACTGCTCTAGGGTTGCTTCAAGAATCTCAGCAAACCACTAGAGAGAATTAGTTAATCATCTTTTTATGATTTTCTTTTTCTTTTTTTTTTTTTTTTATATATAAGAAGAATAAAGAACGAAAGAAAATAAAAAGAATCAAGAGATCGCAGATCAAACCAAACTCAAGAAATCACAAAGAAAATGCAAAATTAAATAACAGAGAATTGACTAGAAAAAAGGTAACCTTTATTCGATGAACCGGTCCCAAATACAAGCTCCTTCTTCCACAACTCGCTTGAAATAAAAATTACAATTTTGGCAGAAATTTAGAAATAGCTAAAGAAAAACCCTAGTTCGTCTCTGATGATCCTCCCTGTTGCGAATACTCTGATATTTATAGTGCAGAATGTGGAGAAGTCCCTGATAAACCTGACCACCAAATTCGGTAGCCCATCTCATCTTGATTGCCGCGGATGCGCGGCTTTTGCCGCGCCTCCGCGGCAATTTTTGTGGCTTCTGGCCACGCGCTTGGCGCGTGGCCTCTCCTGGTCCGTCCATGTGGCCGTTTGCTTCTGGAAGGTGGATCCTGGTCTTTTAATCTAGATTTTCGAGATAACTTGGTAATCAAGTTATCCTAAATCTAGATTTCTTCAAATTTCCTTTCCACGAATTTCCTTCCTATCTTGGCTTTTTATCCTCATCCTGTATGTTTTAGGGTTGGATAGAACTCTATCCTTCCCTTATTTCTGATATTTGCAACTTTTAGCCCTTGTATTTGCATTTTGAATTTCTGTATTTGCGCTTCTTCACCTGGGCTTCAAACATGGGCTTGGATCTTGGGCTTTTGGGCTCTTTAAGCTTTATTCTTTATTTAATTGATAATTTGAGGCCTGCACATATTAAATAAAGAAATATTAATAAATTGCATTATAATATGAATAAATGTGCAAATGCGATGGTATATATGATGACAATTATGCATTATTCACTACCTATCACTTGGCCTCTGCCAGGATCTGCTCTAGTTCTTGCTCCTCTCTGTGGATGATCATGTTGCTGGGGCGGAAATGGAGCTCTTCGGTCTACGGGTTCTGGGTTCCTTCTTAGTGGTGGAGCTGGAAGTGCCGGGGGTGTTGCTAGTGCTGGAAATGTTGATGGTGTTGGATAGGTCCTCTTGAATGGGCAACCACCTATCGAGTGATTACCGGGACCCACATACCAAACATAGTCCATTAGCCCTGCGGCAGTTGCGTTGGAGGTGTCCGGGCTTTTGGCAGTACCCGCATATCATCTGCTGAGGGGGAGATTGGAATGATCGCTTGACTATCGGCCCGTTGGTGGTCCTTTCTGCATCTTCTTCGTTCATCAACTGAAAGGGTCTCTTCACTGACTTGTTCTGTATCTGGTTCTCATTCTTCTTCTCCAGTCCTCGTTCTAGTTCACGGGCAATGGAGAGAACCTGGGAGTATGTCTTCAGCTGTTGAGGAATAAGATACATCTGGACGTCCATCTTTAGCCCTTGCTGAAATCTGCTGGCCCGTTTTTCTTCGTCTGCCACCATGTAGGGAGCAAATCTACTGAGCCTCAAGAATTCAGCAGCATATTCATCCACTGACCGGTTGCGCTGCTGCAGGCGGATAAATTGTTCTTCCATGTCCCTTTGAGCTGTTGCAGGGAAGAATCTCTCGTAGAAACCTTTTGAGAACTGGTCCCATGTGATGGGTTTCTCCAGTGTTGCTTCTTCCGCCAACCACCATGTTCGGGCCACATCCTTCAATTGTATTTTGGCCACTTCCACTTGGTTCTCATCAGGGACTCGGGCCGCCTTCAAAAGATCTGTTGTGTCTATCAACCACTGTTCTGCATCCAGGGGCTTCTCTGTGCCTGAAAAGATTGCAGGTTGTAATCTCCTGAAATCCGACACGTTGCCTGGCCTCTGTTCTCGGGGTGCAACTAACAATCCTTGACGTAGAAGCTCAGTCTGTTGTTGTTGACTCTGCATCATCCTTGAAGTATCCTCATCATACCATCATTGTCTCTGTTGGATCCATCTTGAGAAGTACCAGCACCATTACGTGTTCCCCGTCTTTCCATATTTGAGTTGGTTGAAGAGGTAATAGGAAGAAGCTAGAAGGTAAAAGATTAGAGGTCTCAGGATTCAAGAAATGGATCAAAGGGAAGGAATAGATAACTCTGCACTTGTAGTTGGATTGTATAACCAGGACTCTTGTATTCCAGTTACAAATTTCTTTACCATTAATTTGCCGTCTGGACGTACTGAGGATGCGAGAGCCTAGGTTCTGATACCACCCTGTAACGCTCCGATCCCGGTGGGTACGGAGACGTTACTGCGACGTATATACATAGGTCAGAAATACCCTTACGTATATACGCTAAGCATCAGTACAGGCAAGAATCAGAGTACGGAAGTAAGTGGTGCATTATACATTCCAACATATGAGTACAATTACAAAGTTATCACCAGAGGTGATAAATATTACAATAATATTACATCACCTGATAGGCACAAATGCGAGAATACAAAGAGATGTTCATATATGAACAGTACAAAAGGGCGCTCACGAGATAACTGGAGAAGCCGCGAGCCAACAAGGGGAGCAAGGATGGGATTGGAGCTACAGTTGATCTGTCTGCTCCACAGAAGTAAGCTTGGTCCTCGCAAGATGGTCCCTTTCGGTCCAAGCTCCAGGACCTGGACATGAGGATCCAGAGGAGTCAGAACTCCCCAGGCGAGTGGTGAGGCGAAAGCTAGAAGGCGTGCAAGGATAAGCACAAGTGTATCGATAAAACCGAATCATAAGCATGCACTGAAAACCGTGTCGTGAGCATAAGCATGCAGAAGCAAGTAGATACATAACAAGTGATATCAAGCAGAGAATACTCATGGTATGATAAGATAAGGGAAAGTAACGAGACGAGAAATAAAGTAAATAGGAAAACACCAGATATCTCCTAAACTAACATAAAACCGACAAAACCGAATAAAACCGAATACAAGCAAATCTGATTGTACGGGTTTAGGTCACGGCTCCATGAGATCAATACTTCGAAGGAATAATCCAAACAAGGAAACCCTCATTTATATACCTTTATCCCATGTCACCATAATCCAAGCACGTACAACCTGAGTTATAAAATGGCACAACAAATTGCATATTAACATATGATTATAATAGGGGCCGTCTAAGTTCCAGGCTTCAATATGTGTCCCATTCCACATACTTCTACTTACAACTTATAGAGCAAGTAATTTGGAAACTGATAAAGATCGATGAATCATGTTTCGGATGGGCCCCGTACATGCCCGGGACAACGGTTCAGGAGTATCCGGTGCTGAGCCGGAACGTACCGCTAGGTACCGGGACTTATTTACGCCCGAACAGGAATAGAGTATCGCAGATCCCATAGAAATAGGCCTAGGGTGTGTGCATACCCGGCAGGAATAAACAGGAGTAGGGGTGCTAGCACACCCCACGGAATCCCTGGTGGCCGCCAGGTGATCCCTCAAGTATGTGGCCACGCGCGGCTCGATAAGACCACCATAAACATGATTAATCAGGGCCCATCAGTTTCCCCCAAACCAGGTACAAGTTGTCTACTTATAATAATTTATCGAGTAATAATGTCCACAGAGTATTCATAGTAATCTTATATTCATGGTTATCCCATTATGGGGATCAACAGGAGTAAAGTCAGGAGCCTCCCTATTTCAGGGGTTCAAGTATCAACGTGTCAAGAAGCAGGTGGTAAAACATATGCTAGGTAGTAAGTCATGTCAGGTGGTAACACGTCAGTTGTCAAGTATGATACAGACAGGTGTATGTCAACAGTTAATATAACAAGTATGTACATCACAATACCAAACGAGAACACCGATATAAATACATAATGTTATGCAAGTCAACCCGACGATGTGGGAAAGTCCAATGAGAAAGCGAGAACACTCGCCTAAAATTCAGGAAAACACCGTGAAATCCTAAGCTCTGGAATCCAGGGAATCAACGCGTCAATGCGTTTAAAATATAAGGGAGGAGAGAGAATAGAGACGCGGGAATCGCAGACGCGGGAGACGCGCTGCGGAGATGTCACAAACGCGGGATCTGTGCTCAAGTCAGGTCGCGAGGAGAACGCGGACGCGGATGTGGGTTCTGCGTCGCGTTAAGCACGAAAAGAACACAGACGCTGGCATGGGCTCCGCGTCGTGTTGACACGAGAAGGACACAGACGCGGGCCTGGACACCGCGTTGCGTCGATACAAGAACGCGAAGGCCGCGTTAAGGGATTGCCTAGACGCGGGGGTGAGATCCGCGTCAGCAATAAAACAGAGGAGGGAAGGTGATTTCGGGGTGGTGGTGTTTAGTGTTTGTCATTGCAATTGTCACCGGAAAGATTACCGGAATAATCGTAAACGATTACCGGAATAATCAGCTGAGACGTTGCCCGAAATGATTACCAGAATAATCGTAAACGATTACCGGAATAATCATCGGAGGCGTTGCCGACGAAGAAGAGCTCGGCCCCAATCCAAAGGAGGTGGCCGGCCCTTGAGAAGGTGATGGGGGTGGTGGTTTTGTGGAGAGGTTCTGATGGTGGGGGTATTTATGGAGAAGGTAAAGGAGAAGGTGGAGGCTTTGGTGGAGTTGTTGAAGTTGTGGTGGTCTAAATGGAGATGGTGGAGGAAGAAGATGAAGGTAGAGAGTTGGAGAAGTTGTGGGGTTGTTGTTGTGGTGGAGATGAAGGAGGAGTTGGTGGTGGGAAAGGTGGTGAAGTGGGTTCCTTGGTGTTTTATGGTGGAAAAGAGGAAGAAGAAGATGATATGGAGGTGTTGTTGTTGTTGGAAATGGAGGAGGAGATGGAGGAATTTGTGGTAGAGAAAATGGAGGAGATGGAGAGAATGGTTGGTCAAAAGAAAAGAAAGATGGCCATTTTTGGGTTCTGGATGCTTGCAGGGAAGGAGATGAAGGAAAAATCCCTAAGAGAGAGGAAGGAAGTGGGGTGATTATATAATGGGGAAATTAATATTATAATAAGGCCATCCAATCAAAACAAAGGAGTCTACACAAATGGGACTTGCGTCCATTTAAAGAACCTGCGTCCCCATTTAAATGAATCCGCGTCTGGGCAAAAATTTAGCCAGACGCGGGGATTATCTCAGCGCCCAGGGAAGATGCAAAAAAGCCGCGTTTAGCAAAAGGACAAAAGTCATAATGAATTGATTGGAATTGATCTGAAATGCATTAAATGCAATATGGAGAGGATTTTTGCATTAAATGCAGAATCTTAGGTTGGTGAAACTCGCGTCTAGCGAGGAGAGTGAAAAGTGAAAAAATATCTGGGTACTATTCCGGTATCTGGGAAAACACCGAAAACTCCGGAAAAGTCCAAAAAATAAAGTAGCTTGGAAAGCTTCCCAAAAATTCTCAAAAATAATAAATATTATAAAAAATTTTTTGGTGAAATCGGTTTTCAGAAATTCAATCTTATTTTCAAAATAAAAATCATAAAGTCAACCGTCAATATCGGTCTACACCGGGTTGGCCGGATTTTGATAAAATCTGAAAATTCCAGAAAAAGCCTGAAAGGAGAAAATATAATTCTAAGAAGTAATATGAAAGCAGAATGTAGAAATTTGATTCCAATTGTAAATGAAAAATCCTGGAATCAACCAGCGATACTGGCCGACACCAACTCCAGTGGAATTTCGATAAATTTAGAAAATTCTCAGAAAAAGTATTTAGATAGAAAATGTGATTTTAAGAAATTACAGGAAATCTATTTTTTAAAATTCAACTCCGTTTGTAAACTAAAAATCCGAGAATCAGTCAGCGGTATCGGTCGACCCCGGTTTTGAAGAATTTCAATTTAATTCTGAAAAATTCCAGAAAATCATAGAAAATCTAAAATATTAGAAAATGATGTTTAAAACTAAAATCGGTCAAATTAGAATAGCAAAAAGATCAAATCGAGCAACTCACTAGGATCGGGTTCCCGGTTCAGATTAGGGCTGACTCCGAGTCCACGAATCCGGATCCAAGGCAAAACGATCTCAGAAATAACTCATAATATAAAACAAATATAGGAATTAAATCAAAAAAATATTATTGAGAAATTTGAATACGCAACTAAGTACGTATTCTGGGAGCGGGGTGTTACAAAAACCCTAACAGATGCGCTCGGAGAAGAAGAGATACCTCTCTGACTGTTGCCATTTATAGGCACAAAGATTTGCAAAGATACGCAGCGCGTGGCTCGATTAGCTCTATAGCGAGTCATCGCTTGACGCGTGGAACAGATCATTTAATGAACCGGGAAGTCCGCGCGCCAAAAGGTGATGCCCCGACGGTTCCCCAGAACAAGTGGCGGTGCACTCATGACATGGCACAGATTCGCACTCAACAGGCGCGCCTCTTTGATGGACGTGCCCCGTCAGCACAGCCATAGTCGCGTCCAGAAAGTCGCGTCCTTACTTAAAAGGATGCGTCTCTCCGAAGTTCGCATCCTTCCAATCCGGCCTAGCATCGCGTCTGCCCAATCGAATACCAGTCGCGTTTTCCATTTCCAAAGGCGTACCCCATGAAAGTCGCGTCTGTAAAGAAGTACTATCTCTGCTCTTCAAAAAGAACTGGCGCTCAGTCCTTACTTCTGCAAATCAGTTTCAACAGTACACTGGCACAAGCAGACGATCGTCCACTCCTGGCTTAAAGCGCGTCCATGACAGACTAAAAGCAATCGGGGAGGTTTAGACTGTGTATCTAGACACTCAACACGATCAACTCTGGTGGCCTCAAAGAGTTCAACAGTACACTCACGAAGACCAACTCCAGATAAGATCAAACCCGGAGCATTAACAATCCAGTCATAAAGGCGAATTCAGCTAGAGTCCAAAGTATTTCGAAATCCGTCCCAGTTAACTGCGGAATATCGAAAACTTTGGAGGGGGTTCTGTAGGCTGTCTAAAAATCACTAAAAGACAAGCCATTAAAAAGCAGAGTTTCAAGTTCAAGGCGCGTGGGCTCGACACCCGCGTCTCAACATCAAGGCGCGTGGGCTCGACACCCGCGTCTCAACATCAAGGCGCGTGGGCTCGACACCCGCGTCTCAACATCAAGGCGCGTGGGCTCGACACCCGCGTCTCGGTTATAACCGCCCTGGTTATGGGGCCAGTCGCCGCCCACATAGCGGGGAGGTCAGCCCCTCATTGTGGAGCGTTTTTAGGGGGCACGTTTACCCTGGAACCCCTATAAATAGCCCCGTCGCTATTGAAGAAGGGATCGGATTTTCTTTAGTTAGACGACAACAAGACAGAGACAGGAGAAAGAGAGCTAAACTCTTCAACAAGCTCGCTGCGTACGAGTTGCCCTTTGCCTACCTTCTCTTTGTGAGTTTTGGTAGACAGAGCTGTGTTACTCCTTCTACCAGCCAAAGAGAAGATCCCTGACGATCCCGACGGTCATCCGGTCAACGGAGAACAAGATTCACTCTCCACCGCCACACGAAGAACCCAGCACTAAACAAAGGGAGGATTCAAGACTCAACATCCTCCCTCCCTTGTAATCGGAGTATTAATCCGCTGTAAACTTTCAATTGATTCAAGGAAACTTTACGCGAGATTTTTCCTCTGCGAACAGTTAGAGCTTGTGATATTGAAACTAAAGAATAAAAGAACAGAAAGATAACCTAAAAATTACTTACCTCTTCAGTGCTCGTATACCTTGGATCCGTTGCGACGACTTACATTGTCTTTGAAGGCAATCAGACATGGCGTATAGGATCTTCCCCATTCTCGATCTACACTACGAATAAAAGGGCAAACTATACTAGTAAGAGAAGGGTTGTTCATCACCATAGGCCATCAAGGGCACTTGCAACGGCTAAGCAGTCTCGAGGCTATCGGATTCTCTTGGATTGCAACACATCAGCGGAGAGTAAAAGAAAACAGGAGTAAAGAAAGAAGAAGAAACTTTGATTCGATCCAAATAACAATGAAAGAAGAGATCACTTACACTGGTGTCACCTGCAGTATAAGCTTGCTCTCATTCCTCCATGAAAGTCGTCTCTCCTCTCAGTTACATAAAGAAAAGTAAAAATTACATAAAAAGAAAACTAAAAGCCTAAGTTACAAACTACAAATTATCCGAAGTTCTTTTCTCCGCTTGGTCATCCCCTTGCCTTTGAGATTGCAGGTATTTATAGAAGAAATGCAGAGGTTAGAGGAGTATGAAGATAGAGAAAGCTGGCTATTTCTGAATTTGAATCCTCCCCTTATCTCCAAACTTGATTTGATGTGGATATTCAGTTCTGATCTGCAATTTGTTAGCGTGTTGATTACTGAATATCACTTATCAAATAATAGAATTAGAAATAGTGATCAACACAAGAGTTGTAGCCCTATAAGTCTTCTTTCTGGATCATCTTGAATCATCAGATTTGAGATTTGGTAGCGAAAGTTATGATTCAAATACTGAAATATATCCCGTCAGAATCTGAGTCAAACTTGCTTCGTCTCATCCGTTGATCTTCTCTCTATCCATTTATCTCTCTGTATTTGATATTATTCTCGGTTGATCTTTAGCTAACCAAAATGGATTTATAGAAATCTGAATTTTTTTAGTTTCCATTTGGTGTTGTCTTTCTGATTTGCTCTGATCTTCAGCTGAACATTTGCCCCAATCCTTACTTTGTTCTAACTAGATCTGTGATCATCCTCAGCTAACCAAATAGATCTAGTTAAATCTGATTTAAACTGGTATTTATTTGGTTTAATCCTCTTTCTCTTCATTATTATCTTCTACAAAATAGACATTTAAGACAAAGAAACTAGCAGATTTATTACACGATAAATGTAGGAGTGTAATGAAAAGAATGCAAAATATGTATCCATAAAGGATTTTAATTAAAAATTTAACCCCATCTAATTTTCAAATTCCATAATTAATTTCGGAGTCAAATTTGTCAACTGCCTTGTCACAAAATGGAGTGTGAAAGGATAGATGATTGACTTAGACTCAGGAAGTACTGGAACTAATACCGACTCAGGAAAGTGACTTAAGTCAAGTAAAGGTTCAGTTGTCGAGATTGGTTCAGGAAGTGGGTCCAAATCAAGAAGTTGAAACTCAAGTCCACATTCATTTTCCCACAATAGAATGTGACTTAAAATTGGTGATTCAAGTTCAAGAATGACAGGTGTGGGAATCAAAACTGACTCTAAAATATTACTCAAATCGGGTAACAAAACAGGAGTCAATATTGATTCGGGAATTTGAAATGGATCACAAATTGGAGAATCTTGGTCACATTTCTCATTGAGTTCAATTTCATAAAAATGAGAACTTGCCAATTTGTCAATGGGACTTTCAAAAGTATAAAATTAGTCAAGTTCAATAAAATGATCATCAAAGATGGGCGATTCAATTTCATTATGAATTGGCACAGGATCCAAAGTTGACTCAGGAAAAAGTTTGAAATCAGGTGAAGACACTGGAGTCATAATTGAATCAGGAAGTAGAATTGAATCACTAGGTTGAGGTTCATGATTATATTCATTTTCAAGTTCAATTTCCGGAAAGGGATAACTTGCCAAGCTGTCAATGTCATTTTCAAAATTTGGAGTTAGGGCAAGTTCAAATGATTGTTCTGAAATGGAACCTTGTTTTCCAAAACAAAATGACTCTTCGGCTCTAAAGGAATGGCTAGCGACATAAGAACTGGCCAAACGGTGAGAACGTAGATTTTGGACCATCATATCTATGTCATGATTACGAGCATTTTGAGCCTGAGTCATGGCTTCAAGCATCTTTTCATAGTTGATTAGTTCATCGTTTTGTTGAAAAGATGAAGTGTTGTCTTGGAATTGGTGGTGAAATTGTGAGTCCATCAGATTTTGTAATTTTTGTTTGGACTCACGCATACTCATTTCTAAAATTGATGGTTTTCTATTTTGGACTGGTGGAACTGAGTATGAATCTTGAAAATATTGTGGACAAGGTGGATAAGGAGGGCAAGTTGGTTGAAAATTAGACTCGGGCGAGGTGAATCCCTACTGACTCTGTGAAGAGTTAAAATTATTCTGAAAATTATGGTTATAGTATTGGGGCATGGGTTATACTGATTCAGATAAGATCAATCCAGCACACTAGGTTAGTTAAAGTTATGATATTCCAGGTTGGTAATATCTGAAAAAGAAGTTGGTGTGTAATATGGATTACCATTAAAATTGAAAAAATTGTTGTTATAAGCCATATCACACAATAAAACACAAACAAAGAAAAAAATAAACAAATAAGCAAACAAAAAAAGAAAAAATTCTAACCTAAGTTAGGGTAGACCTTTGACCTAGACGACTCCTAACTGGTTAGACTGTCAATAGGAGGTATAATGCAGACTTTGACCACAAGCTAATAGCCAGGTCAGGGCAAGATTGGTGGGAGGTTATCCGTCAAAGTAACCACCAATCTTCGAGCTTTTGGCCCTTAATCCCCTTCCTAGACACTGATTTGCCAGGAGTCAAATTCCAACACCTTTCCCCCTTAGGATAATCTCCTAATTGACTCTGAGATGTCCCTAGGGCCAACGTCTACTCATTTTTAGTTAGGCTTGGGTTAGTGAGTGAGGAGATTGTTTGTGGGCTAAGGGAGGGTAATGACTTCCCCACCTTATCTTGTTTATAGGACAAGCCCTTAGATCAATTTAGTGCAGTGTACAAGAAAAGCAACACTTAAGTAATGTAAACAATCCAAAAGTATTTTTATACTAGATGCTATGCACACGTACTTTTACTCCAGCACTCTTCAATAGTAAATAGAAAATGTAATGAAATAGATGCGTGCCTAAATGCAAAGTCTAAATCATTTTAGCATTTACAATCATCATTTTACTATTGAGGTTAGAAAGTAAATACAGTGAATCAAACAAGGAAATAAATGCTACAAATATTTAAATTGCGCAATTCAGCTAACCTACAGAAAATATAGGTTAGTAGTTCACTTAGTTTGCCACAGGACTGTAGCAAATCTGAGGGCTTCTTGGCCTACTTTCTTGAGCAGAGTCTAAGGCCACTTATGTGTCCACTGCAGCAAGAATTCCTTGTTAAATCTGTGCAAAAAACAAAGAAGAAAGTTAACAAAAAATGTAAACTTTAAAGAGAATTACTTACTGTCCCTCCCCGGCAACGGCGCCAAAATTTGATTGAGTTGGAACCTGCACACAAATACAGAATTTCAGAACTTTAAAATAGAGATGTGCAAGTACTCAATTCTACCGCAATAACAAGTGGCTATACAGGTCGTGATCCACAAGGAGGGACTAGCGATGGAAGCTTTTTAGTAAGTTCTCTTTTAGGCTACAAAGTATGGTTAAAATTCTTCTTTAGTTCTTTAAAAGAGAAAGGAAAAATTGTTAAAGTTGAATTAGGAAGAAGATGGTAGATTAAGAAGATGAAAAAAATGAAAAATAGATTATATACAAAGAAATGGAAAAGAGTGATAAAGATGGTTGGAGCTTGTGATATTGAAACTAAAGAATAAAAGAATAGAAAGATAACCTAAAAATTACTTACCTCTTCAGTGCTCGTATACCTTGGATCCGTTGCGACGACTTACCTTGTCTTTGAAGGCAATCAAGCATGGCGTATAAGATCTTCCCCATTCTCGATCTACACTACGAATAAAAGGTCAAACTATACTAGTAAGAGAAGGGTTGTTCATCACCATAGGCCATCAAGGGCACTTGCAACGGCTAAGTAGTCTTGAGGCTATCGGATTCTCTTGGATTGCAACACATCAGCGGAGAGTAAAAGAAAACAAGAGTAAAGAAAGAAGAAGAAACTTTGATTCGATTCAAATAACAATGAAAGAAGAGATCACTTACACTGGTGTCACCTGCAGTACAAGCTTGCTCTCATTCCTCCATGAAAGTCGTCTCTCCTCTCAGTTACATAAAGAAAAGTAAAAATTATATAAAAAGAAAACTAAAAGCTGAAGTTACAAACTACAAATTATCCAAAGTTCTATTCTCCGCTTGGTCGTCCCCTTGCCTTTGAGATTGCAGGTATTTATAGAAGAAATGCAGAGGTTAGAGGAGTATGAAGATAGGGAAAGCTGGCTATTTTTGAATTTGAATCCTCCCCTTATCTCCAAACTTGATTTGATGTGGATATTCAGTTCTAATCTGCAGTTTGTTAGCGTGTTGATTACTGAATATCACTTATCAAATGATAGAATTAGAAATAGTGATCAACACAAGAGTTGTATCCCTGTAAGTCTTCTTTCTGGATCATCTTGAATCATCAGATTTGAGATTCGGTAGCGAAAGTTATGATTCAAATACTGAAATGTATCCTGTCAGAATCTGAGTCAAACTTGCTTCATCTCATCCGTTGATCTTCTCTCTATCCATTTATCTCTCAGTATTTGATATTATTCTCGGTTGATTTTTAGCTAACCAAAATGGATTTATAGAAATCTGAATTTTTCTAGTTTTCATTTGGTGTTATCTTTCTGATTTGCTCTGATCTTCAGCTGAACATTTGCCCCAATCCTTGCTTTATTCTAACTAGATCTGGGATCATCCTCAGCTAACCAAATAGATCCAGTTAAATCTGATTTTAACTGGTATTTATTTGGTTTAATCATCTTTCTCTTCATTATTATCTTCTACAAAATAGACATTTAAGACAAAGAAATTAGCAGATTTATTACATGATAAATGTAGGAGTGTAATGAAAAGAATGCAAAATATGTGTACGATCTGACCACACCTCTAGCATCCAGTTCATTGTTAAGTTTAACAATACACCTATAACAATGACTTTCCCTCAAACTTTCATATCGAAGTCGAGATGACTAATGCTAAGTTTAACATTACACCTCTAGCATTACCTCCACTGCCAAGTTTAACACTACACCTATGACAGTGATTTTTTTTAGTTTTTCCAAATGGAACTGAAATTTCTACAGAGCTAAGTTAACATCACACCTCTAACTCACATCCTTGTCGAGTTAATATCACACCTCTAACAAGATTTAATCCAACCCGTTAAGTTAATATCACACCTCTGACAAGATTTAATCCAACCCGTTAAGTTAATATCACACCTTTAATGATAAAAATTCTCCTAGATTCCCAACAGGTCTAGTCTCACTTATTATTCTCGTCAACAGAATAGCAGGTCCAGTTAAAATTACTGTTAGGTTAATATCATACCTTTAACAGTGTTTCCTTCAAATCCCCAGCTGAGTCCTAAATACGTTAATACTAAACCTCTAATGAATACTCAGTCATAATCCTCTGTGGGGGTAGAAACTTCACTTGTCATCCTCATCCATGGATTGGCAAGTCCACAAAAATTATTTCACTCCTATCAAGTTAATATCACACCTCTGACAGTAATCTTAAATTCCTTAAATGGAATTTTTTAACTTTGACTTGCTAAGTTAAATATCACATTTCTAGCAAATCAAAAGTAACCACTTCTATTTGTCTAATTTTCAATATAGAGAGGAAGTTATGACATATAAGAAGACAGAAAAAAGTATCACTTTTATTGATATTCAAATATATGAAAGTGATACAAGGCGCTCTCTTATACAATAAGATTGAGTGTTACAACAAACGAGTACAAAGAACTCCCTCTTGTTCAGTGAAAGGTTACACTCACTCCTCAAAATATTAAAAGTACACGAAGTTTGTCCTCTTGACTGCAGCTAGGAATAGCGGACCAGCTTCCTCTCCTCTTGAGAACAATGGTGTTTCTCGAGGTCAAAATGCAGGGGAACATTCTGATTCCACCCGACCAACTGGTGTGAAGGTCTTCACATGGCTGTAATCCTTCGCTTAATAAGCACTCTACCACCAGAAAGTCATCCAATGAGCATGAGTTTTTCGTCCCTGTCACTTCTTTGAGTAAGATTAGTGAAGGGAGGATTCAAGACCTTACTGGTGACGTCCTCTTTCCTGTGGCCTTCAAAGGTGCCATAGCCACTGTGACCATGAAGAACCCGGGCATTACTGGTGCGTCATGTCTAATAAGGCCTTGATGGGTACCAGTAACTGCGCGGATCCTAACGCGCCCATGGACAGGAGCTCTGACTTCCTGAGTGCTCGCCAATCTAACAAGCTGGCCAGTCCAATTATTCTCCCATGAACCCTGCAAAGACGCTATCGATATGGCCAGAACCTGCAAGAAGCAAAAACTCGGAGGTTAAAATTCTGTAAAAACAGATACAAGAAGTCAGAAGTACAAACACGAGGCTGAAGTCATGAACTCCAGACGTGAAATTAACAGACGCAGGGACAGAAAACATGGATTCAGACGTAGTCTGGTGTTAGACTCGTGTCTGATATATAAGACGTGAGACGCAGATGCGGGTCTTAAAAACTTCCTGGGGTAACTTCAAGATGCAGAGTTCGCCACGCTCGCGTCTGAGACGCAGGGCTTGTTATGTTCGCGTCCAGAGAGCTCAAAAGAGCAGACTTAAAATTCTCTACGTCAAGAACCTCAAACACGAGCTTCATATGCAAAACTCGCATTTCAGTACCCAAACACAGAGTTCACCACTCGCGTATGAAGAACTTGAGACTTAGACTTTGAAGTCAATAAGCTCGCGTTTTATCAAGTGATGTGAAAGACGCGTTTGTAGAATAGAGATACGTGTAGTCCCAAGAAAAGATTTCGGAAAGAGATCAAGAGACGGAGTCTCTTCATGGATGGGGATGACAGAACTTCAGAGAGACTGAGCCTTATCATGGGAAAAACCAGTTCATTCCTACCTGAAGAAGAATTCTGTAGAAGTTAGACATCATTTGTCAAGACACAACCGTGAAAGCACTTAAAGCAATACTTTTTAATCTTGAAATCACTTAACAGTGATAATCTTCGAAAAAGATTGAAAGAAAGCATGGAAGCTTTGGGTTCTTTTTGTTCTTCAGAATACATGCCCTTGAAGGGAAAGTTGACAATCAAGACAAAGTCCCTCAGAGCGCATGCTTGCAAGGAAAAACAGTCGAGATGAATGACTGTTAAGAGGCTGAGGCCTATTTGTAGGCTCTCTAGAAGGCCTATAATTAATGGCCTAAAAATCAAAGTCATCAGCCTTAATTCCTACATGAATATCAAATCCAGTGTGGTTGAGATACGTGTATTTTTACTCCGGGAAACACCAGGCACAAGTCCCCAACCGTCAACGCCGATTTGGCATTGAAAAATCCAACAAAATCTTTAAGACGGACTGCATGTGACGCTTTGGAGATTGCGTTCTGAAGTCCGCATTCTCTCACAAGCTTGAAGGCTGTGTCCTGAAGTCTGCGTTCTGGCACATACTCGAAGGCTGCGTCCTGAAATATGCGTCCTTTCACAACCTGAAGGCCTCATCTCCTTTATCAAATTGAAGAACGCAGGTTTGCGTTTCTCTCAAATAATTCAGAGCTGCGCCCTCTCAAAGGGCCAGAGTCGCGTCCTCTCAATGATCCAGAGCCACGTCTCATCAGCGTTCTAGGACCGCGTTCCTCAATAATTCAGAGTCACGTCCTGAAGTCCGCGTTCTTTCACAAACCTGAAGGCCGCGTCCCCTTTATCAAATCGAAGAACGCAGGTTTGCGTTTTTCTCAAACAATTCAGAGCCGTGTCCTCTCAAAAGGCTAGAGCCACATCCTCTCAGTGAATCAGAGCTGCGTCTCCATTACAAATGAGAGTTGCGTCCCAATACAAACTCAGTGTAGCCTGAGTTTATTCTCTGTTATTCATGGTCGCGTCTCAAGAAAAATGACTAAGGACTGCGTTTTCACAATAGTCAAGAGTTGCAACTATGAAAGCTGAGTTTATCCAAGCAACAAAGAGTCCGTCTGATTCTCAAAGGCAAAGAAAGAATAAAGACGAGACAAAAATTTGACAACTTTTATTATTTGATTAAAAAAAGATAAAAGTAATACAAACACTCTCTTATTTGACAAATAGAGTATTATAAAAATGGGAAAATACAAAAGAGGAAGAAAGCTAATAATCATGCTCTGCCAAAGAATAGATCCGTTCCTGGAGGCGCTGCATCTCCTGCTGGTGTGCCTTCTCAACTTTCGCCAAAGCTTGAAACTGTAACTCTTCCTCTGATAAGAATCCCTTTGCAGCCAGCTGTGTCTGAAGAGACTCCAACCGGGAGGAGTGGGCAGCAAGATCTTCTTGGACCTGTTTCTTGGCAACTTCCAGCTCTTCTAGCCTTTTTCTGGTGACAGCAAGCTTCTGCTCGTTAACCTGAATTAAGGCTTGCACCTTAGCAATAGTTGCCCGAGCAGTGGCAATGACTTGCTCCGCACTGTTGGTGACGATCTCGGTTCCCTCGAATCGTCAACCAACCTTCGATAGTCAGCTTGGAAGTTGTGGAGATGACGAGCCTCTTCAGCCATCTGCTCCTCCATCTCTTTTCGCTTATGTTCTTGAGCGGCGAGAAGCTTACTCAATGTGGACCGAGCCTTGTCCATCGAGCTAGCCTTTTCCAGGGTTTTTTGCTCCCTTAGGAATATCCTCAGCTATTCAACCAGCATCAGATATGCCCTTGCTTGCTCTGGGCTTCCACTGTGATGAATGTTCTCGATCTGATTCTCAAGAAGCATCCGAGCAAACTCGAAGGAACTTCCCCTAGAAAGGACCAACTCAATACAGAACTTCATGGAGGTGAAAAATTATTGCACCATTTGATGTGCTAATTCTTCCATGATGTTGGTGGCCGGAGATAACCCTGCTGATGCAGTCCCAGATCCCCTTTCTATGATAGTATGGGTAGTATCCACAGAGACGGGAGCCAATTCAACTTGTGCGGGGATAAGGCCAAAACAGGCTTTTCCGACACTAAGCCCATGACTAACACCCCCAGAACGGTCGTTGTGGTAGCCTCCATAGCAATAGAGAAAACAACAAACTCCACAGCATTGGGTTCACCAGCCGATGTTTGAACTGCGCTGTCCTCTGCGCCTATCTTGCCATAGGATCCTGTACTTGAGCTACCCCAGTACTCTCTACAACCAGAACATTAATGTCAGTGATAACAATAAAAAAGAGAGTATATAGAACATCTTTATTCTCTTACCAAGTTGAGGTTCTGAAGATGACAAATATTTAGACAAGCCACTCGGGGATGAGGGTTCCCCGATCTCAGTGGATACACCCTCATGAGGCATCTCGGTAGCAGAAACTTCGAGACCCTCCTGTTGGGCCAGCTCCTGAATCATCTCCTCAATGTGAGAAGAAGTTACAGCTTCGCTACCGGTAGCCACCTCTGTCGAAGAAATTCAAAGGAAATATTAAAACAATTTCACAACCTGATGGAGAAATAATTAAGAAGGATAAAAGAAATACCCTCAGTAGTAGCAATCTCTCCTATCGGCAGAACCATCGCAGGGATGTCACCTGCATCTCTTCCACTGATATATGCGAGAATTTGTTGGTACCAAGAAGAGCGTGTTCATCGCCAAAGTCGACTTCTTCGCTGGAATAATATTCGTGCTCCTCAGACAACGAAGACGACAATTGGACCTAAGAAGTCTCAGTGGTCGGGGCTTTACCATTAAGAACCCTGGTAGAAAGGCTGGGCTCAACAACCCGCGAGGTAGGCATCAACGCACTGGGAGACCCAGGTTGTCACCTCTCCGCCCTTTTCTCATGGGTCGAAGAAGTTCCAGGCTGAGTTGAAACTCTTGGAATCTCAACTTCAAGCTCCTCCATCACCTTTACGGGCCGTTCAACCCCTGCGACCATGGTGGATTCGCCTGCAGGCTCTCTCTCTGCCAGGATTGCAGGACCTCTACTACGCAAGCCTCGGAGATGCAGGGTTGTGGTTGCCTCGCCTTCCTCCTCTTCTTCTTCCTCTTCATGCTCCTCAACATCAGGAGAGATTACTTCAGGCATCCGGGCAGGAGCCTCAGCCTCAGATCCTTTCTTAGCTCTCTTCGGGCTAGGCTCACCCTGGGAAGTAGTGGCACGAGGATGCTTAGACACGACCTGTCGAGCCTTCCGGATAGAGTGCTCCTCCGCGGCTCCTGCATCAGACTCCAGTACTAGGGCCGCTCTAGTCCTACTAGTCTCCCTCCTTGCCTCCCTTCTATTTCCTCTCAGCCTCTTGCTACTCACTCATCCCTCATATGCGTCTCTTGGAACCCAACTTGGTTTTGTAAGAGGCCTTAATACTCCTAATACAAGAAGTATTCATGCCAAAATCGGGCACCCTACTAGCGAGGAAGTACCATGTGCAGAAATTGAGGCTTGCATAATAATTCGGCGTCCTGCGAGGTAGACAGAAAACAGCCTTTGTTCCCCCAGCTACATTGTAATACTACGCCCGGGCACCTTCAAATAGGTTGCCACTAAAACGGAGTCTAGTGTTGGGGTTGCTGACATATAACTGATCATAACCAAACTGCCTAGCGAATCGACTCGGCATGTAAGGCTCGATCGTACATGAATCACCTTGATGGAAGACAAAATATCCGGGCTGAATATTGATGAGCCACCAAAAGATTCCAGACGGTAGCCATGTGAAATCGTCCAGTCCTGCAAGGTCGGCAAACTTATCCCCATAGGATGCGCCTGAAATCTCGGGGAAGCATCGATCAAGCTGATAATTCGAGCTGCTGATAATAGTTTTTCGGACATAGTACATATAGTACTGTGACCAACTCGAATTCTCCAGCCTCTGCACAAAAGGGACGAAGCCTTCTGAGAGAGACACTGCCATCATCAATGAGGGGCAATGCATGATGTACCAAGCCATCAGGTACATGTACGGAAGCTCGACTCAGGGATTGGGGGTCTTCAGTTCTTGACTCCCCTCTGAATCCACCACCGGCCTACCTGGGAGTCAGTAATAGCCTCCACTTGGCACAGGCTTTTGGTCAACACCCGCAAGCCACTTTGGATGTCTGTTACCATCGCTGGAAGAAGAGAGAGATTGACTTTCCATGTGCTAGAAGGACCGTCTGATACACCACATCGGCGACAATAACCTCATGCGGTAGTGTTGGCATTACACAACGCTTCAGCCACAATATGAGGAGCCTGCCAGTAGAGCCCAGTCAGATATAGGAATCCGGGCCTGATAGTGAAAATTTTCAAAGACTGTGTCAGGCTTGAAAGTATCCTCGTTCGACTCGGTCGTATACGAGCTTGTGGAAGCACTAATCCTCTCGGTGATCTCTTCATTAGTGCAAGGGCCAGGCTAGTCACTGGGTTAGACTTTTCATTTATGTTATTGAATAGGTAGCTCGCCAGGACATCTGTTTGACACCCCTGTTCCTCTAGACGGATGTCTGCCCGCAAATATGGAAGTGGCATAACACTTCCCAATAAGTCTCATACACCTGAGGATTCTCTCTTCTCAAAAGGTGAAGCTCCTCAGTAGTTGGACATACTCTTCATATGCGGCATCTCCAGTTACTAACCCCGAGACTTCATACAACTCATGAAGAGCAAGCCCCATCTCTCCAACTGGAGTAAAAATGTGCATGTCAGGGGATTGTAATGCACCAAAACCCCATAAAAGTTGTGGGAGCTCTGCGGGAGGCCATACTGCATGGCCTACCAAATGGTATAATCCTACCTGCTTCAGCAAATTCCCGAGCTCAGTAAGAACAAATCCAACCATCCTACTCCGCCATGACTTGTTGGTAGAGTGGACCCACCCGAGCGGACAAAAGTCAGTGGGAGAATGACCCCTCACCTTCAGAAATTGATTGATGAAGGTGGTGGCCAACTAAGGGGTTTCTCCTTTCGGATACTCGGCCCTGACCAATCTAGGATATAAACTGAATACATCTTTCTGTAGCCAGTAGGTATGATTCCTTTGCACCCAATTGTCGAGGGACATGCCGGAGACAGACTGAGAAAGGTCCCACTCCATTGCGCGGTGTATCCACATGTGCTGAAGATAGGCTAAGGGATACACCCTCTCCATGTTGGGAAGGAAAAATCTCCTCTCCCCTATCTGACGAAGCCACTTATAGTCTCCATCACAAAACCCTATCTTCCTCAGTGATGGCATCTCAAAAGAAGAAGTCAGGTTTCTTCAGCACAACACGGGTGTCAAACTCGAATAGCCCATTGGTCATGATCTCCCGGAAAGTCAGAATACTAGGGTTGCTGAGCCTGTCCCGACGCTCTCCTGAATTTAGAGCAAACATCAGAGCAGTACATGGAAGCACGAAGGTCAGATTCGGATCAACACCACCAACATGTCCAAAGTGGCATTTCTTGGACAGAGAATTGGAGGAATAATCACACTGCAAAGAGGACAACAAACAGTCAAAATCTAAATGAAAAATGACTAAGTGTTGAAGCTAAGGTGCAGGGTTGAGTCTAGACGCGGAGCTCAGCAAAGCCCGCATCTAAACCTAAAGACGCGTGGCTCACATGAAGCCTGCATTTGAAACTCCACAACTTTAGAAATTTTCTAAGTGTTGGATGATTTGTCACATACATTGCATTTATGTTGTCACTTTACCACACTTGTTTGCTAATAAATGATATTAATAAGTGTCTTTTTTCTTTGCTAAATGTAGGCCTAAATGCTCAAAGAAATAAAAGAGGAACAAGCCCAAAAGCCCACTTTATTCTGAATTAATTCAGAATAAATTCGAAGTGAAGAAATCTGGGCTATATCTTGGCATATCAAGGGGTTGAGAAAAATCCTCCTTGAATCGAGGAATTGAAGCCAGAAATCAAAAGCTGATTCAGTCAGCGGTTGAAGCAGCAACAAGAAAACCAGCAGGAGATGCGAACTAAACAGGAACCAGGAGCTGCCCCCTCTTGGTGTGGCCACCTGGCCACACCAGGACCGCGGAAACGCGGCCCAAGCCACGTTTTTCGCAGCCAACTGATTGTTTTTGGGGGAGCGTTTGCTCCCCCAACGTTCCCGGGATCCTATCTTCTAGGTTTTTGGCTATAAATACCTCTTTCAGCAAGGAAAAAGGCAGCGAAGACTAGGATTAAATTTTGCTTTTATTTTCTTAGGATCTAGGTTCTTTGTTAGCTAGCACTCAAGTTGTAATTTCATTGTTTACTTTGTAGTTCAGTCTAAAAACTTGTGAGAGAGAGGACAGAGAGCTTGTAATCGAAGATTGAAGTGACAGCAATACAAGAAGCAAGCCTCCTTTTCTTCCACTCGTGTTTCGGTATGTTGTGCATATTTATGTTTGCTTTGTTGTTTTTCATGGATAACTAAAAGGTTTTCTGGGCTAGCTATCGACTCTCTTTGTTTTCTTCTCTTCTGTTTTTAAAAGAAAAAGTCCCGATGACTCATATGCATGCCTCCCTTAAAAGCCTTTCTTTTTAAAGTGTTCTTGAAGGCACATGAGGATGGGTATGGATAGTTGAATTCACCATTCTTTATTGAACTTCTTGTGAATCGTTTTAATTCATTCTTGCTTCTTCGCGCTTTATGTTTTAATATCCGATTCCAACTTTTTCTTGAAGAAAAAGGACTCAAACCTTTTGCATCTTATGTGCTTTACTTAAAGCTTTCTAAAAAAAAGCAACTTTAAGTTTTGCAAATGATAACTTGAGGGACTTAAGAGAAGAATGAACAATTGAGTAGGAAGATAGTAAGCCCAGATTTATTTCTTATTATAAACAACATCACAACTCTTAAAGCTTTTTAAAATCACCTCCTCCAAATCCTTTTCTGAAAGTTAAAATTTCTCTTTTTCATCTCTTTTCCTTACATTCTCTTTTTCCTAAAAAATGAACACAGATTCCTTGTTTTTAAAACGACTCATCGAAAAGCTTCCATCGCATCCCTCCTTGTGGACACGACCCGTTAGCCACAAGCTACACGGTACATTCTTAACTCATTGGTTGTTTATTTATTTTAGCAACCATTGGACCCAGACGCGAGATTCATTGAAGCCCGCGTCCAACTTCAGAGACGTGAAGCTCACATCAAATCTGCGTCTGAACTCCCCCACTTGGGAAAATTCTCGAAGTGTCAAGATCAAACATGAGGCTCAATGAAGCCCGCATTAAACAAGCAGATACAGATTCAAGCTGATGAAGCGAAGACGTGGAGGTTATCAAACTTGCGTCTTGCCTACCAACGCAAAAGCCGCGTCTGAATGTCAAAATGTGGACGTGAGCCTCGCGTTGGCTATTCAGTTCAAAAGAGACTTAAGAGTTAAGATAACTCTTCAAATCCCTTAATGGTGAAAACCAGGGCAAATGGTTTTTTACCTGAAATTGGGGCTTACTGCATGGAAGAGCCACCCATTTGCATCTCTGGAGTGACAGCGCTCGACGACGAAGCCATAAACTTTGTTTACGGGGTCATCTCAACCGTGAATTCTGTACCGAAGAAAGAAAGAAGGAAAAAGCTTAGAGCTTTTCTTAAGTTCAGAAAGTCCTCAACACAGGGCTCAATAGAGAAGAAAAGAGTCTAATGATGACTCTTGAAAGACTGATGTGTT